>CM062810.1:108656360-108934489 GCA_031772625.1 Pinus tabuliformis | reverse complement strand
GATGGACATTTTTTATGATGATGCTAATAATTGCTAAAATTTCATCTCAAGAGAAACAAAGTCTTCAATATATTTATTGGACTTGAAAATTTTGCATTGAAGAAAGGGGAACAAAAGAGAATGGGGAAAAAGAAAAGGAATTTTTTGAAAATAAAGCTTGCCAAGGATCCCTTGTTTTTCAACCAGGATTTTCTGCATATGGATGCCAACAAGGTTGGTTTTAATTCCTCTCTCTCTCTCTCTCTCTCTCTCTCTCTCTCTCTCTATATATATATTAAAAATATATATATGAAATATTCCTTGAAAATATTTGAATTTAGAGTAAAAAAGAAGAGCCCAGTCACTGGGCTTAAAGTTATTGAATTTGATTAATTTGGCATGACACTTGGTTCTTTGTTTCTAGATTATGTTTTTTAATGTATGCCATATTATCGAATCTCATCTAGCTCATTCAATTCTGCTAACCTTTGTTTCTGAGCCTTAGATAGATCAACCATCATTTTGTTGTTGTTATAAAGCTCTCCACTTGGAATTCAATTGGAAGCAAGACTTGCTTCCCATAGACAAGCTCATAGAGAGTATTTCTAGTAGTGTTTCTCCATGTGATGTGGTATGACCATAGTGCCTCCGGAAGCCTTTATGCCCAGTCTATTTTGTGAAAGAATACAATCTTGGTTAGTATTACTTCATGTTTTGTGGTCGATTCCACTTTCCGATTTCCTTGTGGATGATGTGGAGTGGATTTCTGGTGTTTGATTTTGTATTGCTCCATAATTTTCAGTATCAGCTTATATGTGAACCGATCACCTTGATTTGTCACAATTTCCCTTGGGAGACTATAACAAGTCAAAATATCCTCAAAAAGAAATGTAACTACAACATTTTCAGTAACAAAAGGAGGTCGTTTAACTTCTACCCATTTTGAAACACAATATGTACAATAAATATTGTACATCTTTTGTTTGGATGGAGGATTGATTGGACCAACAAAATCTAAAGCCCATTTTTCAAAAGGCTCTATGAGTACCTGAGGTTCTAGAGGGATTTCATCAGATTGAATGAGTCTTCCCATTCTCTGGCATCTATCGCATCTTTTGATATATTAATTGGCATCTCTAAAAAGAGAAGGCCAATAATATCCCAGAAAAAGCACTTTGTATGCAGTTCTCATATCAACAAAGTTTCCTCCACAAGGTTCATCATAACAAGATTTTAATATTTTTGGTACTTCATCCTCTCGAAGACATATTAAGATAATCAAATCAGGTCCTTTTCAACACAATTCTCTCTCTAGCCATGAGTCGAGTGCACTGGATTTGATGAATTTCTATTTTTCTCTCACTGACAATTGTGGAGGTAACTTTCATGTAGCCAAATAGTTAACAATGTCTGCACACCAAGGAGTTTTAGTAGACACTGCAAAAAGATATTCGTCAAGAAAATTATCCTTTATGGAGTATCAATGTTATCATTCTACATCCTCGAAAGGAAATCAACAACTGTGTTTTCCTTTCATGGCCTATCCAGGATGGTAATATTGACTTCCTATAACAATACCAACCATATAGTGATTCTGCTATTAGTAATTGGTTTATTCATTAATATCTAAGAGTATAATGATTTGCATGAATGAAAGTTTATTAACTAGTAATGTAATGTCCAAACTTATTAATGGCATGAACAACAAATAAAAAACTCCTTTTCTGTAACTGTATAATTTAATTTTACATGAGTCAAATATTTACTTTTATAATAAATAACATAAGGAGTCAAATCTTTTTGTCCTAATACAACTTCTAAAATTGTGTTTGAAGCATCATTTGAAATGTGAAAGGGAGAGACCAATTTTCCCCTCTTAAGATTGGTGCCTCAGTAATTTTTTGTTTCAATGATTCAAATGTCTTTTTGCAGTCAAAATTCCAAACAAAATCGCAATCTTTTGTAAGAAGTTTAAAGAATGGAGAAGTTATTTTTGTGATGTTTTTTATGAATCTTCTATAGTATCTCATAAAACCAAGAAAACTTCTAACATCTCATTGACATGTTGGTACCAAAATATTGGAAATGACTTCAACCATTGACGTGTCAATTTTGATCCCAAAACCTAAAATATATTGTCCCAAAACAATTCCTTCGTTAAAAATCACAAAACATTTTCAGTACTTAATGAAAGATTTTCTTTTACGTCTAATGATAATTTTTTCTGATTTATCCATAGCTTCTTCAAAAGTGTTTCCAAAAACAGTAAAATCATCCATGTAAATTTCAACACAATCATGGATTAAGTCAGAAAAGATACATAAAACTGGTCTCTAGAATGTTGCAAGTGCATTACATAAACCAAAAGGAAGTACCCTGTAAGCATACATACCCCATGGACATGTAAATTGTTTTTGGTCTTTATCTTCTGGTGTCATTTCAATTTGGTCATATCCACTAAAACCATCAAGAAATAAAAAATATTTCTTCCCTACTAAAGTATCTAATACTTGATTGATAAATGGTAGTGGAAAATGATCTTTTAAAGGAGCTTTGTTTAGTTCTCTATAGTCAATGCACACTCTCCAATTTTTTTTCTTCTTAGGAACAATCATTAAAGGTTAAACTCATTGACTATCTGATATTGGATAAATGAAATTCACATTAAGTAATTTTTGTAATTCCTCCTTAACAATTTCCCTCGGACTAGGATTCATTCTTCTCTGAGGTTTTTTTACTAGCTTGGCATTTTCTTGAATGTAAATATGAGGCATACATGCATTTGGATCAATCCCCTTCATATCATTATATTCTCATGCATATGTTGAAGAGTGTTTTTGTAGCATCTTTACGAATTGTTTCTTTTGAAATCCTTCCAACTTATTGTTAATGTTTAATGTTTTGCCTAAAAATATTTCTACCAAAGAATTACCAATTTTTTCCATAGAATGTAAAGATACTTTGCATTGTCTTGATGAAAAATATTCAATGTTACATCGTTCTTAAAAACTATGATCTTGTTCACAATATGAAGAAGAACCATTGTTATTAATCAAATTTATTAATTAATCTTCGTCATCAATTTGTGAAATACTAAATACTGGATGAATATTTTAAAAGTCTTCATCATCATCAACATCTATCCAAACTTCACTTTCCATTTTAGTTATTGTTTTTACAAGTGGATATAATGTGAAATTGTTAGTGGAACTTCCATAAGAAATATACATATCCCCAGATCTACAACTTATAAATGCATCAATTTTAGCTCGCCAAGGTCTTCCAAGGATCAATGGATGCCTTCCTAAATTATTATTGGAGTCAAAATCATAAATTCAATAGGGTATTTCCATGAATCTAGTATTTTAGGAATATCACTATCCTTAATTCTTAATTGAGGATAGCTAGATTGTAGATTGACTTTTGAAAAGATAGAAGCCCCTTTCATTGGATCAAAGAGACCATTAATTCAAGGCATTGGATACCTATTCTTTATTCTAACTTGCTCAATTTAAGTGTTTATGGATGTTTGGGTACTGGAATGTTGCATTGGTAGGCATTTTTCTATAACAGAGGATTACAATTTATATAAGAAAACTTTCTTAAAATTAGACAAATGATATGGTATTACCAAGATTTTATGCACCTTGAATGATAGTTATTAGGATTGGAGAAATTTATTATTAGATTCTAACACTTAATTGACTACAAGTTCAAATGAAGTCTACAAGCATAATTGGTTATCACCTTAAACTTAAAGATTAAGGAATATTAACTTCTTACATCACTATCCCTTCTGGCATGGCATTAGTGTTCAACAGGTGTTACCCCGATCTCCGGCACGCAGGGAAGTTTTTCTGCTAGAGGAACCCGAACTCCACACGGCTGGAAAAAGGTGCAGATATATCGTGAGGTTTTAACTACTACTTGTCTTTGGTTGTGTTTCAGGGCTTTGTTGTCTAGCAAACCTTAGTAATTGCGAACATGGATATTTCATGATTTCACACTGAACCTCCTTTCCTTCGGTTAAACCTGGCATGAGCTTGTCGAATTTGTTTTTCCTATAGGTATATCCTCTTAACCTAACTTCTTTACATTCAACTCAGTAACCTCAGGCCTGAATTTCGCTTTAATTTATATGTTACTCCGGATGCAGTATTTGTGTTTCTGTGTTTTCATTTGCAGCTTTTATAACCTCGAGATGGGGGTAATTCTTTTGATATTTGGTACAGGCCTTCGACCCTTGAGGCTTTTAATCAACATTGTCCTATAGTCCTATAGGCATTACCCTTTAACAACTTTTGTCTGTTTTTTCACTTTAGGGTTTAGTCTGTTAAGTTTTGGAATGGATATCAAGTGAACTTTCTGTGTAGATCACTTGCAGTCAAAAGTTTTGAAAAATCTGTCATCATCCTCCTTGCCACAGCATCAAATTCTAAGATGTTTCTACAGTATTGGAATCCATCCCATCTCCATCACTTCCCACTTCACGGAATAATTTCAATTTTGGTCTTGCACTTGTAATGAATTCCCACTTACAAGGAGTAATATCAATTTTGGTCTTGCAATTGTAATGAAATGTAACATGTAACAGAGAAGCTTTGCCCCCTATATATATAAAATCTTAAGATTAAAATAGTTCATACAAAAGCATATATGACATATATAGTTTAAGTTCAGTTATATTTTATTTTAATAAAGTTTGCATGTAAACATTGCATTACCTATTTTTAAGTTTAGTTATATTTTATTTTTAGGTTCAGTTATATTTTATTTATTTTAATAAAGTTTGCATGTAAACATTGCATTACCTATTTTTAAGTTTAGTTAGTGATATTTAAAGATGAAATAAATTAGGTGAACATTAGTCATCTTTGTCATAATTTTATGATATTACACAAATTGAGATATTTTTAATTTGAATACCATTTCATGTGAATATTTTTATTTTGAAAAATTCTCCCTTTAAATATATTAATTATAAATTTAAGTAATATTAAATTTCATTTAAAATAAATCATTCAACAAAAAACCATAATAAATCAATTCACTTTTTTTTTAAACTCATATTAAATTTCATCTCAATAAATTGTTTATGAGATCTTAATGCCTTTATAAAATAGTTTCAAAGTACTTAATTTAATGAAAACACCATGCAAACTATGCCAAAAAGAAGCCAATTCACAAGCTTATTAGAATAAAAATTAATGTTATAGATTTCACCATCTCAACACCTTTATTTTAAGTGACAAGTAGCATCCTCTTCAAAAGATTTTTAAATTTTAATTTTCATTCTTTTAAATTTTAATTGAAATATACATATACTATATTAATAGGAAGAGTTTTGAGTATGATATGGGTTATTGAGTCATTTTTTATGTGAAGGTATATATGTGTAAATTGAGAGTAAGTCATCAAAGTATTTAATTATTAAAATTTATTATTATATTAAATTTAATTATAAATAATAATCATTTTAAATACAAGATTGACATCTCTTAGAAAAAAGAGTATCTTTATGTAATTGATCAATAGTTTTGTTGAACTCTCTTAAACATAAAAAGAATGTACCAAAGATTTCAATTCATTTCTAGTTGGAATAATAACAATATACTATATAGATAGTTCACCATATGATATGCTGAATTGCAAGGTCCAAGATTCATCATAATAAGAAGAAACTTTAAGGTTTTGAGGATATGCAACCCATCCTAGGTTATTCCAATGACAACATGAATTTTCTTATTGAATAAAATAACAATTTTTTCTCTAGATACACATGAGATAATTAATTTGAATATATTAGCAATTATTTTAGAAAATCAATTTGCAGCCAAAAAAATAAAGAGATAAGTGTCCCTATTCATTAAAGGTGATGTATCCTCCCTCTTAGGAATGAGAGCTATAAAATTGAAATTGATGGAAATTAAAACTGTCCCTAATCTTCCACCATCTTTATCAAATCACCCACAACTAAATCAAAGAATACTTAAATAGAATTCTACCACCCATCCATCCAGTCAAGGGATTTTAGATTTTTGAAAAAAAATTAAAATTGAAATTTATCTCATCCTTTGACACCTTTTCTTCTAACTCTTCAATTTTTCATCATAAATGATCCTTGGAAATACACTAAATATTTTCATAATTTCTCAAATTTCAAGTACCTTGAAACCTTTAAATAAATCTTACATGTGGTGTTTTCCCACCTCATTTATATCCTTCAAAGTGTTGACTTTTGACCCATTTAATTTATTGATCCCAAAAATGATATTCACATTCCTCTTATAACCTGCACATTTATGAAAAGAATAGTATTATTATTGAACAATTTGTTGTCATTGACATCAAATACATGAAATCCAAAATGAATACATGTGTAAGATAGGAGGAAATCAAAATCCAAGTAGGGTATGAGGAATCATGAACAATTACTAGAGAAAGAATAGACACAAATCAAGAGATCAACCCAAATTAAAGGGAAATCAAACCCAAGATAGGGTCGTCCCAAGTCAAGAGGACCAAAATTCATGTTGACCCAAGGGAGGTGTCAAATTTCTATCAATAAGAGAAATTGTGAGAGAGCGGGTACATATGTGCGGAAATGTGATGTGTAGTGAGCATAAGGCACACAAGGAAGAAGCATAGTAGCAAATTCAAGGTGTAGAAGGTATTCATAAAGGAACAATGGGTCAATTTGGCATTTAAGGTGCTAAAAATATAGCAAGTCAATTTTTTTTTTAAATGTCAAATTTTATTATAACGTGGACCAGCTTTCAAATCACTTAATTTTGTTCCGCCTTAATGGAATCATAGAGAATTTTCCAATACTATACAGCTTCTCTAATATACCCTTTGCATATCGAGACTTTTACAAAGGAATTGCTTTACAAAATCACTAATATCTCGATACAAGTAGCTCTTGGACTTTCCCCTAGTCGTAGAGGTGCTAAGGTGTAGCACCTAAGGAATAAGAACCCTCGGTACATCAGAATATTTATACAAGGATTGGTACACAAAATCATTGATATCCTAATATATTGGCTCCTAGTCACTACCCTTGGTCACAAGTCACTTAAGGTTTAACACTTGAGGGCTAAGCTCCCTCAGCGTATTGGAGAGAAGAACATGGAAGCCTAAGATAAACAAAACAAATAAAAACTAGAGATTTAATAACTCATTAAAAAAAGAATAGAGGCCTTGAAGAAGCAAGGACATGATTAATTGAAGAAGAGTCCAAAGTAAATTCTCGATAATAAGTTTGGAAGAGAAAAGTAAAGGAAGTTGAAGGAAAGAGATTGAAGGAAGAAATAAAAACAAGAACAATAAAAGAAGAAGAAAGAAGAAAAATAAAATGATAAAATTTTAGAAGAAGGGAGAAAGGAGGAAAAAAGTGAAGTTTGATCATGAATTTGATAGAAAGAAGGAAGAAGAGAAAATGAAAAAATTAACAAGGGAAATTGAATGGAATTTAGTGGTGGAGAAGCACAAATAAAATGTACACCCCTTAAAACATCTTCTATTGTAGAGATAATGGGAAATGAGCTACCCTCTTCCATATGTTAACTAGCATAATCTTCGTAGTTTCTAATATAAGTAGCATAATCTTCCTACTATAGAGGTAGTTTGACCAGAGTTATTTAGATGAAAAATAAAAGAATCACACATAGTAAAAAAAAACTTAAAAACTTATTATTAATATATGAAATACCAATGCACAAACATTTTTTTAATTAATATTAAATTTTATCTCAAATAAGTTAATTATTAAATTTGAACAATTATAAATTTTTTAAAATATTAAAACAGTACAAACCTATCCCAAGAAGAAGCCAATCCAAAAAACTATACCATGAAAAATCCAATCCACAAGCCTCTTAGAACAAAAAATAATTTTCCAATAAATTTAACATCTCAAACCCTTATTTTAAATATTAAATTACATCCTCTTAAAAAGATTTTTAAAGTTAATTTACATCATACAAATATAGGACTGATAGGACTTTTGGTTACGTGGTTAAAATTTATAAAAAAAATTCTCTGTAAAGCTAATTCTATTAAAAGGAAAGAAAAATAAAATTACAATGAGGCTACAGCCTCAGCCGAGAACAACGGAGTTCCTTCTAGGTATCATAACCGCCCCATATTTGGGGAAACCAGTTTAACATTACAAAAACCCATGCAAAAGACTAAGAAAACATCGACAAAACTGGAATGAAGACTTGAGACATCACCATCTAAAGCAGTTGAGAAACAAGACAAAATTGCCTAACAAGTAAGCAAGAAACAAAACCACAAACGACTGGACCTAACTAGTCAGCAGCAAAAATCTGAGATGGCGCGTGGGAGTCCACGTGGCATCACATTGGGATGTCTTGGTTAGGAGCCTCCTCGACGATGGGGCACGTGTTCCCATACCAGATCTCACCTTTCCTTTTCCACGTCGCTATCCGCCCTGCCACCTGGAGGTTCCGTCGCCTGAAGGATGCCGCTCGAGCTGCCAGCAATAGCCATCGAAATAGTGTCTCCATGAGAGCTGCCACCTGGTTGCCGAGTGTCACCTACTGTATCACCTTCCGCATGCTGACCGCCATGCCTTCTTCCATCGGGAGCTGCTCAGATTCATGACTAACATCCATTCTGTGAATGTCCTGAGGTTGCTCTGCAGAGTTTCGCGCAGGAGCACTGTGTTGTTCTTCTTTTTTCTGAGAAAACGATGGTGACATTAGCAGTGATGATGGGCCGGTTCAGGTTGCTCTGGAACCTGAATTGAGTCGAGTGGAAGGCAGTGTGAGGATAGTGTCTGCGGGGTGGACTAGGAGGGGGAGAGTTGGCCTGAGAAGGAGGCGGAGAGGTAGGTGGTGGTGGCGGTTCATCACTTTGCGCTGCCTGAGAGTGAGCACTACCACCTCGGTTACCTCCTCTGCGGCTCCTCATGCGGTGACGAACCATAGCAATGTGGCGGGAGAGAAGTTCAGGAGAATTGGGGGCCTGGAAGGAAAGCAGAGAATGCACAGAGGGCTCCTGGATAGGGTTCAAAGGGTAGTGCTTGGAATGGGAGTAATGATACCCATTTCCAAAGTCAAGACAGCAAAGAAGCCAACAACGTTTTCCTGTAACAGTTCTACTGCAGGGGTTTCCTGCTTGGAGCGGGCAAATGCTGAAGGAGGGAGGGCAGACAGAGGGGTTAATGGGTGCCATGTTAAATCAAACAGCTTTCTTATCTCGGCCGGAGTGACCATTAAAGGCTTCCTGCAGGCGGACCTGCTCTCGCCTTAAGTGAGTCTGCAGATGCCATAACTGAACATGGGATGGTGCGCTGGCCATCATCTGGCTGGGCTGAGCGTCGTCATTCCTTCATCTCACCATTAATGTTCTTGAGTTTCACCCACATCCGGGTGGTTAAAATTTATAATTAATATAATTATAATTTATAAATAAATTTTAATTATAAATAATAATGATCAAAAAATATTTTCTTTTCTTTTTTTCCTTTGGAAAAGTCGTAATTTTCATTAAGCAAAGAAAATTACATTTTGTAGATGCAAAAGCATATGTTGTACATGAGGCATAAAGCCCATCATGTTTGAGTAGTCAAAAAGAGGTGTACTCCATGCAGGGAGACACTGTATTATCACTGAGATTTCAAAATAAGATAAAAGCTTACTCTATGTAGAGAGTATTAAACTGTCATATATAAGTCTAGTATCATTGTGCATATATAAAATTATATAAACAAAAAGTATTTTCAGGCTCCTTCAGAGCTAGTTAATGTGATATGTCTATAAAATTCTATGGTAGTGCTGATGGAAGGTTCCATCCTTTTACTTCAGTATCCTCCACGTCCTTATTGGCCTGTGCACTGCTTCCGTGGATAGTATGTCAACAACTATGTTTTGCTCCCTGTACATATGATGACAAACAAAAGTGTCAAAAATGTTGATGAGTCTGTGGACTTCTTCCATGATATGACTCAGATAATATGCATTACAATTTGCAGTTTTGTTTATCCAATTGCATAGAATTTTTGAGTCTCCAAATAGTTGTAAGTTTCTGCATTGTTTTTCCAATGCAAATTGTATGGTATATCTAGCTGTGATAAGCTCAGCAAATTGTTAGAGCCTCTATCGAGTCCCATTTGAATTTTGAAAGAATGAGAGTCTAAGAGGTGTAGTATGGCACCACCCCCCCACATCCGATGCCTTGTGCTGAGCCATCAAGATATGCCCAGAGGTGTGTATGATTAATGTTTTCAGGGATAATGTGTCTAGGAGTAGAGCTATATTCATCCTTGGGAATGAGTTGGTAATAAGCTAGGATGCGGGCTGTGATAGTCGACCAGTAGGGGGAGAGTTCTGAAAGATGTATTTATTTCAAGCAATCCAGATGACACAACAAGTGAGGATGGGGATATTTCTAGATTTTATTGAGGAGGTGGCAGTCCACCATGCTTCCCAAGCCTCACAAACGGACATGCCCTACCATTGTGGGAGCGAGGGTAGATGAGAGAGTATAGAACTCCATAGCTCTTTTATGGTCCGGCATAAGAGGAAGAGGTGATCCACAGTTTCATTTTCAGATTTACATAGACCACACTAGAAGGGTCCATGGAAGGATATTTTGCTTAAATTGTCTCCTGTCGGATCTTGTGCCTCAGAATGGTCCACATGAGGAGCCTCGATCTGGGTGGTGCTTTTAATTTCCATATGCTGCTCCACCATGTTTCACATAGTGGAGGTTTTTTTGAGTCCATTAGAACTATATAACCTTCTTTTGGTGAGTATTTCCCGTGCTTTGCTGGTGCCCAAATTAGCTCATCCTCTCCTTCCAATATTCTGATGTGTGATTCAGTAAGGGCCTCCGTGTATTCTTTCCAATGCTGCTGCCATAGATGAGGGATCTGCAATGCCCTCCCAGTTTTCCAGGCTTGTTGTGTATATGTTGAGCGATCACTGTCCGCTATGTGGCTAAGATGAGTGATCCCCCTGGCAGAGAGATGGGTTCTTAGTTCCTTAGGGAGCCTGTGAGAGTTTCCACACTCGATCCAAGGGTCTATCCCTATTCTGACCGCTGCTCCCGACTATATTCTCCATGTGAGTCCATCGCTAATAAGAGGCATTACTTGCAAAACTGCTTTCCATATATTTGATTTTCCAACATAATTCCACTGAGGTTGTCGTAGCCATTCCATGAGATTTTGAGGAGAAATGTATTTAGAGATGACCAACATTGTCCATAAGCTATGTGATGTGATTAGCTGCCACCCTAGTTTGACTGCCAAGGCTGTAGAGAAAGTGCCTAGGCTTTTGATTCCCCAACCCCCCCATTTCCTTGGGAGAGCTAGGGATTCCTAATTGGTCCAAGCAAAAATTTTCCTTAGCTGCTTCCCTTTCCACAAGAATCTTCAACGTAGGTTTTTTATTCTAGTAAGGATTCCCCTTGGTATCCAGGCTAACGACATCCAGTACACTAGAGTTGCTTCCAGAACTACTTTGATGAGGATCAGTCTTCCTGCTCTCGATAAATATTTGTGGTACCAAATGTTAAACTGTTTTTCCATCTTGGTGATGAGCCATATCCAATCTGTGTTCTTATATCCGAGAGGCTTTAATCTGTAGCCCAAGTATTTGAGACCCTCTTCTAGATGCAGTAGGGTATAAGGGAATCTGCGCAGGGCATAGTGTATCTCGTATGGGGAGCACCCTATAGCCGTTATGGTGGACTTTGCATTGTTCACCATCATGCCTGTGGCCGATAGGAAGATAGAGAAAGTGTTTAGTAGTGAGGTCAAATCACCAATACTCCCATTTAGGAAGAGCAGAACATTGTCTACAAAGAGTAAGTGCGTCAATGTGCATCCATTTGTGATCCTGATACCTCTTAGTCTTCCCTGACGATGTTCCTCCTTTAAGATTTGGCTAAGACCTTCCATGATGAGTAAGAAAAGTAACGAGGACAATGGGCATCCCTGCCTGAGACCTCTCTCAGAGTGAAAGAAGGGTGATGCTGCCCCATTTACAAGGACATTGAATGATACATTAGTAATGCAACACATAATCCATCTTATGAACTCGTATGGAAATCCTAAGTGAGTTAAAATCATTCTAATATATAGCCAATTTACTCTATCAAAGGCTTTCGAGAGATCTACTTTTAGGACCATACCTTTAAGTTTTTGTGTCTGAATAGAGTGTAGGATTTCTTGTGTAGTTTCGACAACCTCATGGATTTGTCTGTTTTGCAAGAAAGTGAATTTTTCAGCTGAGATGTGGTTGGAGACGATCGGACGGAGGCGGTTGGCTACGATCTTGGATATCATTTTGTAAATGCAGTTGCACAAGGAAATTGGCCAAAAGTCATTGAAGGAGGTGGGATTTTCAGATTTAGGGATGAGAGCAATGAAGTTTGAATTGTAGGCCTCATACATTCTTCCGCTGGATCTACACTCCTCTATAACTTTTAGGATGTCCCCTCCATGTATTTCAAAAAAATCTAGGTAGAATTGCACATTCCATCCATTCGATCCTAGGCTTTTGTCTCGTTTGAACCATTTTAGTGTGGTTTCGAGTTCTCCCAAAGTGACTTCCTTTGTTAGTTCCAAAGCATCCTCCTGGTTGACAAACCTTGGAAGCAACTGAGTTGTTCTCATGATTTCAGCTAGAGTATCATTTTGAGGGCCTTATAAATGTTCTTGAAATGTGATGTAGCCAGGGCAGCTAATCTGGGGAAGGTATTCACTATTTCACCCTGCTCATCTACTAGCTACCAAATTGTATTTATAGCTTTATGCCCGTTCGCAAATTTGTTGTAGAACTTTGTATTATCATCCCCTTCCATAAGCCAAATGGCTCTGCTTCTAAGTCACCAACTTTCCTCCCGATCCTTGAGCATCTGACTCCTCTTAGCCAGAAGGGGTGTAATTTTGTCTTTATGTTCTAGGGAGGAGTAAATCCCTCCATGTTCATTCTCAAAAGTCTCTATTTCTTCTTCAGTAGTCTTAAGGATATGGTCCTCCATGGTTCGCTTTTTATGAGCCCATATTTTGGAGAGATTCTTCAATTCTCTCACATTTTGAGCAAACCTTGCTGAGATGTTCCTTCTTGCCGCTGGGGGGTGGTCTTCCAGAATTCAGTGACTAGCATGATGTATTCTACGTCTCTTAGCCATGCAGAGTTGAATTTGAAGGGGGCCCTAGTTTTGTACGTACCTCCCCTTATTTACAGGTAAATCGGCCTATGATCTGATATGCCCCCTGAACCAACCCACTGTCTAATTCCATATCTCAAGTTTACTAGGTGCTCCTTAATGAGGAATCGGTCTAGTCTCCTAGATAGGTTATCCTCACCTAATCTGTTGTTTCTCCATGTAGGTTGGATTTTGGAGGAGGGGATATCAATAAGATTATGTTCCTCCAGAATGGTCTCAAAAAATTCCGAGAGGATGTCTCTTTGTGCATTATGCCCCCATGATTTCGCAAATCCAATGGAAAAATTTAGGTCCCCCCCCCCCAAAATGAGCTTATCCTATTGCAAAATATGAGATTTTAGCTGCCTGTTCTAGTATTCTTCCCTATTGTGACAAGGACCATATATATTAATAATCCTAAGCTCTATGTCGAGTTCTGATGAGTATATGTCTGCTCCAATGTGCCCAGAGATTCCTCATATGTTAGAGATTTTGATGGTACGGGTGTTAACTCCCAGGGCCAAACTCCTTGATCGACCAATTGCATCAAGAGAGTGAAAATTCCACCCTGGTAGCCATGATTCGAGAAGGTGAGTGATAACACTAGCCTAGGGTTTCTTGTACAAAGATGACATCGATGGATTCAGATTTTAGCAGTCTTCTCATGGCTAGTTTTTTGTCAGGGCTAGCCAGCCCTCAATAGTTAAAGGATATCATCTTCATGGAGGGGGTTGCACAAGGGTATTCACTGTTCTAAGTACCCAGTCAATGTAATGTTGTCTGCCAGCAGCTATCTCTTCCCTGGCTTGTAGAATGGCTTTGGATAAGGAGGAGGGTCTACCTTGAGGTTGTTTCGGAGGTGGGGGGAGGAAATCAGGCTTATACCTAGGGTATCAGGAGCCTATGATCGATCTGAGAACATTGGGGGTATTTGGTGGATGGAGGGATAGGTGCAGGAATGGAGGTGATGGCTTGGGGGTCCTTAGCAAAAGATGGTGGGGTACAGGATATGGTGGGAGAGAAGGGTTTTAGGGGATATGCCAGAGTAATAGGAGGGATATTGCAGTGATCAGAGAGCTGAACATTATTTGATGCAATGCAAAATGATGAAGTAGTAGAATAAGCTGAGGAGGAGGATGAATCCAACATACCTATGGAGAATGTAGCCTCGGTAGCCGCCCTTGCTTTGGTCAGAGGAGGAGAAGGTGGCCCGATTGGTGCTTTCCCACGCTTCTTCTTGGCCTCCTTTGAGGGTGCCTTCTCCACATCCGCCTGTGCCAAGTTTACTGCTTCTTCAGCCAAGGGGGGCTACCCTGTGATTATGATCTTTTCTGTGGATTTACCTTCTCCTTTTCTCCATCTCTTGCCTTCCTATTCAAGGAGCAGTCCTTGAAAAGATGTCCCACCTTGTGGCATTGTCTGCAATAGAACGAGACTCCTTCGTAATCTAGGGTTTGTTGTCGGGAGAATGTTCTCCATTGTAATGTATATGCTCCTGGAGAGCCCCCCTCGTATCCAGATGAACCAAAACCCTGGCATAAGCCATCATTCCAATAGCAAAATATGGTCTATCGTGTTCAAGGTATGTGCCGAGGGTGTTGCCGATGTGTTGAAATATGTCCTTCGACTAGAATTGGAGGGGCAATCCCGAAAGCCGAACCCAAATAGGCCCAAATCCTCTATGTTATTTTTCCAAATTGAATAGAGGGTTCCAACGACAGAGGAAGACTAGGGTGTGTTCAAAGTGCCGTAAGGAGGACAAGACCCAATTCATGTGCTCGGCTCTGACGAAGCGTAGAGCGAACCAACCCCTAACAAAATTTTGTACAAAGGGAAGGTCGGCCAGGTGCTTCCCCATTACATTTGAGGTCCATAGCTTTAGTCGAGTCGCTGTATATCTCCTACCATGGATCCTTCCAACCAAAATGTGGTTCGCCATATCCATGGTGTTGCCCCACTGGATATCTTCCCAAGCCTGATGATGACGTCTTCCCCTTTGGGTTTGAAGTACTTGCACTTCTTACTTGGCCTAGCAGCGTCTTTAGAGGAAGCCGGTCATTCCTCGAGTGGAGAAGGGTTTGAGGGAGGGTTTCCTGTGCTGAGATGTTCGTCTACAGGGATAGGTTCTGTTATCTCAAAATCAGACCCTGGAAGGCTGCTGACCAAGAAGACCTTAAGTAACTATTTCAAACCTACTTTAGGCTGAGGCTTAGCCTCCCCAACCTGAGAGGGCTCTCTCAAAGGATTAATGATCTTTAATTATGATTAAGATGGCTAACTCTTATGAAACAAATGTAAAAATATGAGTGGTGGAAACACAAATAAAAAGTATCCATTGGGCTTATGGAGTCAAATTCGTTTTAGTATAACAATGATATCAACCTTACATAGAAGTCAGGACATATAGAATTCAACCATTCAGAACACACTAGAAACATATAGGACAACACAGTTTATAAATATGTGAAGGAAATTAGAGCACAATCGATGATTTCTAAGTAATCACATATCTATACCACTGGAAATACTGAAGAAAGGATAATACACAACATTCTGAACAGTAAACTCCTTCTGATTCCTGAGAAGTAAAGCCAAGTATTGTATTACTTAAAACTGAGTCATATACATAACACAATAGTTCCAATTTCTCTGAAATTTTCCAACCCCAAGTACATTTGTTGTTTCTGCTATATATAGAATTCTTTACAAGGCTGAGATTCCTCCTCCAGCATGAGGGGAACTCGAAGTCTGCTTGCTATGACACCTATTCAAACTTTAACTACTTATTAAATGCAACAAACTGCTAACTAGACGTATTAGAAACTTAAGACAATTAGGAGTCTAACTCCAGATCATGCTAGTAATAACATTAATTACAATCAAATCTCTTTCTCTAACAAGTGGTCTCCTTCAATTTAGCTGTGGTGGATGTTCGAAGTTGCTTCTGGCAATATCTCCTGAATCTGTTTGAAATTCCTCGTTATGGGTCTTCTTGGCTTAAAGACAAATTGAGCAACCTGATCATCAAACTTGAGCTTTTTCGAGGCTTTGATTCTCTTAGTCTTGTCTTTACCTTATTCTATCAAATTTGCTTGAACCAGGGGAGATTCTTCAATATCAATGGCTTGCAGTAAGTCATCCAAGTTTCCCTTTGAAACAGGCTTTCCTCAGTAATCACTGACTTGCCTTTTTCTTTAGCTATCTGGCTTCTGGTCCTTCTTCTCTAGACTACTTCTCCTGTAGATGGTTCACTTCTACCTTATTTGATATATGCTTTCTCTTTCAGGGATTGCTAGGGTGTGCCTTGGATAACCATTGATCTGGCGGGCTCCCTTACTTGTTTCCTAGCTTTCAATTTTGTGAATCTCTTGGATCTTGATTCTGTATGATGACCAGTTGTTGGTGGAGCATTTTTTACAGCTTGGGGGCTGAGACCAGTTTCATTTTTAAAGCCAGACATAAACATAAACGTGGGCCAGTCCCTTCCTACTCTCTGGAGTTCATGCAGAACGATCAACTTAACTAAGCCGTGGTGAAACAATGAGTTCTCACAGGCTTCTTTCCTTAGTTGCACCTTGTCACACATTTTGCTTAGGCAAAGAAATAAGTAAAAGGTAAATCAAGATATATCTTCCCTATGAAATGCAGCAGAAGCTTGAAATGATATGAATACACCTTATTATATCTCCCTTCACAGGTAAGGTACCTCCGTATGCAGGTAAGCAAATTGGCATATGAGTCCTTGACATAATTTCTAGGCACAGACTTGTTTAAATCTGAGTCGATGAACTCCGGCTTCAGAAATTTTTGCAGGGGGTCATATCAAATTTGAAATTCTTAAACCAAATTTCTTGTCCCTTTGGAATCTCAGTAACTGTCGATATTACCTCTGGAGAGATTTGCAATTCAAGCATCCCAACCTTTGAGTTTAGTCCTGTAAAATTAAAGGCAAATTCCTTGGTGATTTGTGCATGACCTCCCTGGAGTTTCTCGCAAAAATTCCAACATCCAACCTGCTTGAATGCATGCTCAACTTCTCTGTTCTTCAAGATAATGTCTAAACCTTTAGGTTCGTTCCTCAAACATCTCCCTGACCTGTGCTCTTTTCTCTCTGTAGATCCTTCCATGAGACTTCAACGTAATGAAGGTTTGAAATACTAGCACTGCTCAATCTTCGATCCATGCCTCGCTTGATGTACAATGAATTCAAATTGAACGCAGATTTGTTCCTCATGCAATGAATACAATCATAATTATGACTGTGAATGTCTGGCTCTTCTTGAAACTTGCAATCTGAGTTTACCAAGGTACCTAACGACTGTAATAATGAAGATAAGTGGTTGGACATGATATGTGAAGTGTATAAGCTGACAGTGGATGATGCAACCATAACTGAACATGATAGATCTAACGGTTAAGAAAGATTTGCTACAGATTGCACGAATCTTCGATTTCATAGCGCAGCCAGTGTAAAACTGGGTTATGCGCTACGAAATCACCTAAAGCATGTTGCGCTGCGAAAACACCTAAAAAGGATTTATGCGCTGCGAAAACACCTAAAAAGGATATGCACTACGGAATCACCTACAAAGCTTTGTAACACATAATAACCTTTGAACAAAGCTGACACATGGAAATTGTGTGAGTTATGAGACTAGTGATGAATGAGAATGAATAGTTGACCTTTATTTAAGCATACCACCAAGACTCCTAAGACTCAGACTCTAAGGCAAACAAAAAATCAAACCTAGACTAGCACCGAACCTTTACCATCAAACTTATGTGAGCAATTTGGGAATTAGAATTCTTAAGTGATAACAGGTTCCAAGAGTGGGTGGATTGCCGAGTAGCTACTCGATGGAGGTGCCGCTGATGTTGTTGCTTAAGGGGTCCCTAGTACTGGGGTCGGGTTTCCAGGGGGTTGTTTAGAGAGCCGGCAGATGAAGGTGGGGGAGGGTAATGAAAAGATTCAAACATAGGATTAGGGTGAAGGTAGTTAGATGCAAAGTTAAATGCAGAGGGAGATTGCGGCAGGGAGGATGGTACCGGGCATACCAGAGGAGGCTCGGAGAAGGTCACGGTGGAGCTGGACGGTCCCTAGATCGAGGGTAGTCCAGCAATGGTGGTCGTTAGATCACAACAAAAGGGGAGAAGGTCTTCCACGGTAGAGCGAGGAGTTCTCCAGATGTTAACATCCTCCAATGGGTCCTCTTATGTTGATGTGATTGAAGCCATAATCACATCAACACAAGAGGACACAACATTTTATGTGGAAGCCCTTAAAGTAGAAAACCAAAAACTATTGTTGTTGTTATTCTTCAATTCATTATATATATTTTTAGGCACTGATTTGCTATAGGAACACAGGTACCCAAGATGTGAAGGAAGCTACTTGTAATAGGCTACAACTTGATTGAGGCACCAACCTTGAAAATGTGTAAGCAACCACTTTTTATAGGCTACAACCTAATTGAGACACCAACCTTGAAAATGTTCAAGCTTCTACTTTTTGTAGACTTCAACTTGATTGAGGAACAAACCTTATTATAGGCACCCACCTCCTTCTCAAACTTCGTGTGGACCAATTTTTAAAATATTTAAAACTAGATCCACATACTCTCAAAATAATATAAGTCTTCAAAACTAATCATGATACTATCAAAATGAGTTTATTAAGCTGTCATATCCTATTAATACCTTCTTACACCTTGTTCATAAATATGGTCACATAAAACTCGTCTTGGAATATGTTTTGGCCATATACACAACACTTATTGCACCCTGCTCATAATCCCATAGAACACATATAACTGATTCTAGGCATAAAAAATATATCATCAAGGATTTCATGCTTTCAAAATTCTTCACAATCAAATACTAATCATCATTCTTCTTTCATAATCAAATTTGGCTTCATAATGACCCAAAAATCATATAAAATAAAATAAAATAAAAATTAATTATTCAATAGAAAGGCAAAATATGGGCACGCCCTACAAAATGGACAAAGTTTGGTGGACATTCTACATAAAGGATACTGTAGATGGCTTAATTATTTCGAAAAAATGTATTTCCATAGAAAAATAATAAAAAAATTAAATCATCTGCATGTTTGAACCTATCAGTTCACAAAACATTAATAACATTTTAACCAACTGTGCTATACAATACCTTGTGCAAGGGTTGAGCTTCCAATTTATTTGGGTCAATTCAGAGAGGCCTTTCCATGTCATGACTTGCAAGATAATAATTGGGCTAAGCTCATCACAATTATGATAAATATGGGCCAATCAATAGTGTTAAGCTATCACAAGAGCCACTTAATAGTGCCAAGTTATCAAACCAAAAACACAAGAAAACTCTGAGTCAATCAATAGTACGAAGTCGTCGTGTGAGCTAATCAATAGTGATAAGTCATTGTGTGATCCAATCATCAGTGCCAATTCATCATGCGATCCAATCAATAATTTAATTCATCATGCCAAAAAAATTGAGCCACTCTAAGAAAATCAATAGTGCCAAGTAATCGTGCCAAAAATGACAAGCCAATCTAAGCCAATCAATAGTGCTGAGCCTATCGAAATTCCTTGTAGATACGAATTGCTAATTGTAATTTACTAAAACAATAGACTTGAATCCACTCTACTCATTAGTGGAAATAATTAAACAATCTCAAAATCGCAAAGCACACAAGAGAAATTATTCAATCAACACATTATACAATGATTTCCTGGGGAAGGCCACAGCTAAAAACTCCCGCTATCCATATATTGCATTATAAAAAAATATCAGAAGATTACAATGCTTTGGTCAAGCCCAAGAAACCTCTGCGCTATCTCTATCTATCTCACTACTTCCTAGACAAGCCCATTCCAATACTTAACTAATTTTTTTCTTTCCCAAGTCCCTATTTCCTTGTATTGTTTCCTTGGGAATTAACCCCCTATTAATTAGGGGAATTCCTCAATTAGAATTGTGCAATCCTCTTAGGAATTTCTCTAAATACATGCACCACCTGTACAATTCAAATGATTATACAACTGATAGTACATTATCCCTGAACTCCAATCTCAACCGGGTAACTCTCAGATTTGACATGCATGAGTTATTTATGAGTGAATCATTAGTTAACCGGTTGAGCACATGAAGCAACACCCCACTATCTAACCTCCTACTAGTTACTCCATCAGTTGGAACTAGTTTAACTTACTTTAAATCAGTTAAACTAAACTTATTAATTACAACTCAAAATAAACTCAATCAGGGCTCCTATAATGTACACGACACTCCACATGACACCAATTAGACCCTCAACTCGAATTAACTGGGCTAACTAATTCAATTTAACTTAGTTAACTTTTACAAGTTGTCTTGTGATGTGGAATTACAATTTTTTTCCTAATTTAATTCAAGGACAAAATTAAATCAGGATTTTTTTATTGCATTTTCAACACTCCCTCTCAACAAGAAAGGGATTATCAGATACCCCAATCCTGCCTCTATGGAACTCAAATTTTCCTCTTGACAGTGCCTTAGTCAAGATGTTTTCATCTTGTTCCTCTGTAGGAATGTACTCCAACAACGTGATTCTCCTCTACACACAATCTTGTATATGGTGATACCGGATGTCAATATGCTTGGACCGATCATGAAAAACTATATTCTCAGAGAGTTTGATACAACTCTGATTATCACAGTAAATCACTGTAGGATCCATATGCTAACCAAATAACCCAACAAGGATATTCCTCATCTAGATATATTCACAAGATGCTTGACTAGCATCCATGTACTCTACTTCTACAGAACTGAGCGCAAATGATATCTACTTCCTATTGTACCAAGAAATTGTTGCTGACCCAATACTGAAGATCACCTCTGATGTGGTCTTCCTTTCGGATGGACTCCTTGCCTAATTTGCATCTATGAAGCCTTGAAGCTTCACACCTCTGTCTGTTTTACGAAAGATCAAACTGAGTGGTGCCTCTGAGGTATCTCAACACATGTTTACCTACCTTCCAATAAATTTCGGTTGGCTTAACCATTGCTTGGCTAAGATGGTTAAATACAAAACATATGTTTGGTCGTGTGTTCACCAAATACATAAGTGAACCCACAAGGTTCTTGTAAATAATAGCTTCCACTACTTCACCTGAAGTAGCATTTTTTTCCTCCATTTCCCTACTAGAGGAATCTCCATGGGTTTTCTTCTCTCCATGTGGAACTTCTTCAGTATCTCATTGGCATACTTTCCCTTTGAGAAAAATAATTCCTCATCTCCTTGCCATACTTCCATACCAAGGAAATATTGCATGAGCCCCAGGTCCTTCATCTCAAATTCTCTTGGAAGATCCTCTTTGCAAGATTTTACCAACTTTTCATCAGCTGTTAGAATTAAATCATCAACATATAATACTATAATCAACAATTTACCTTCAACCACAATATGGTAAAAGTTTGCATCTGCTTCACTTTTGGTGAAGCCCAACCTAGTGAAATAGTTGTCAATCTTGGTGTACCAACCACGAGGTGCTTGTTTCAATCCATACAATGCTCAATTGAGCCTTCACACATGAGACTCTCTATTGAAGGTCCCAAATCATTCTCGATGCTAAATGTACACCTCTTCCTTAATCATTCTTTTGAGAAATGCTAGCTTCACATCCATTTGATGTATATTCCATCCCATCTGTTCTTAAGTGCTAGAATAGATATGATTGAAGAGAACCTTTCTATTGCATTAAAGGTGTCTTTGTAATAAATTCCATCCACCTAAGAGAACCCTTTGGCCACAAATATGGCATTTTGTTTCTCCACACTCCCATATGTTGCTTGGTTTACCTTGTAAAGCCATCTGGAACTCACCACTGATTTGTCTGCTGATCATGGGACCAACTCCATTACTTTATTTTTTTTATAATGGAGTCATACTCCTCTACCATGGCATCAACCCATACTAGTTGTTGCGCTTCTTCCTCGAATGAGGATGGCTCAATCTCTACACTCACGCTCATTAGATCCATGTAGCCAATGTATTGATCTGGTGACCTCCTGTGTCTGTGCTATGATGATGGTTCTCCCACAGCCTCTCTAGCATCATGCATCAATCTGTCAACCTCTTTGTTGCACTTCCTTCCATCTCTAAAAGTCTCTACATGAGTGTGTGCTTACACTCTCTACTCCTTTGCATGTGGCTACTCCACATCATCCTAAGGTTCTTCCTTTGGATCTAAATTATCCTCATATCCATGCAACTGAAGCTCCCTCTCAAGGGAACATATGATGGCCTTCTCTTCATAGAACTTCACATCTCTATGAACCACTATCATCTTGTGAGATGACAGGTACACCCGATAGTTGTGAGGTGTATCAATGTATCCCACAAATATTCCTAACTCAGTTGTTGGAGCTAGCTTTTTCCTTTCATCGTTGGTAACATAACAGTAAACTGATGAACCAAAGATCCTGAAGTGTCCCACATCTAGTTTCTTACCTGGAAAATATTTTTTGGTGTACTCATCCCGAGAATCGGATGAGGACTCTAGTTCTACACATATACAACTATGTTGCATGATTCAGTCCACAAGTGAAATGGTAGGCCCTGATCATGTAACATTTCCTGTCAGCTCCCAAAATACTTTTGTTCTTCCTTTCAACCACCCCATTCCGTTGTGGGTTATGGGGTGCTATTAACTCCCACTGAATTCATTTTGATGCACAAAAGTTCTTGAATTCATTCAAAACATATTATCCACCATTATCACTCCTGGGATCCTTGATGTTCCTACCAATGTCTTTCTCAACAAGTGCTTTAAATTCTCAAAATTTAGAGAACGTCTGATCTTTCTTCTACAGGAAGAAAATCTAGTACCTACGAGAGAAATAATTTACAAATATTACATAATACATGTGCTTGGCCATGAAGGCTTTTGAGAATGGTCCACACACATTTGAGTGAACTCTTTCAAGGATCGCTTGCGCTTAACTATCCTTATCATGAAAGGTGGATTTTGTGTACTTCCCCAATGTACACCATTTTCATGTATCTCTATGCTCTAGTGCACCCTTGGGAAGTCATGTAGAAATCTGTTGTATGATCTTCAAAGCTCCATGGTGCAAGTGACCTAATATTCTATGCCACAATTCGTTGATGTGCCAACTTTTCACCTTATCTTCTTTTCCGCTCAAAGTAGCACAATATTCTACATCCAATTTGTAGAGGTTATTCACCTGAAGCCCAATCTACTTCATTTTTCCTGAGGCTATGTGACGAAGAAAACCTTTCCTTTGATAAATATCACATCGTAGCCATGGTCCTCCAGCATAGAAACTAGAACCAAATTCTTCTTCAGACCCAGAACATACATGACATATTTTAATGTGAGAGGAGAACCAGACTCCCTATAAAAAGTAACAGTATCGATGTCATTTGCATTATACCTCCCATTTCAATGTGCATATGTAGGTCCTTCTCCTCTAATTAACTAAAGAATTCTTTATTGCCAGTCATATGGAATGAGGCTCCTCTATCAAGATACCACACACTACCCATCATTGATGTCACCATGCAAGCAATGAGGGTGAAATCCAACTCAAATTATGAAGCAAGAGCTTCACTTGTCACTCTTCTTGAGGGATTCTTTCCAGTCTTCCTGTGAAGACACTTTGTGGCATGGTCTCCTAGCTCATGACAGTGAAAACATTTAATCTTCGACAAGAACTTCTTCTTGCCACCCTGAATGGAATATGATTTGGAATGGGATGAATTACCTTTCCATTTATTTTCCTTTCTAGCTAGGGCATAGTTCTCCTCATCATCATGCTTGGATGATGATCCATCTCTGGTGTTCTGTCGAATATCTTCTTGCACCAAGTCGAACCACAAATTCTCCCACTCTGGTGGATTCTTCGTCCCATTTACCAAATATTGGTAGTTGTGCCAGCTTTGGGGAAGGCCTAGAAGTGTTATGCTGACTAGATCATCTTCAATGATTCTAACACCAACACTTCCAATCTCATCCCAACATTGTGTGAACTTGGTCAATTACTTTGGTATTGTATTACCCTTCTCTATATTTAGTTTCCTAAGCTTTTCCTTCAGTGATAGCTTCCTACGGTCATAGTTATTCTGAAATAGGATTTTCAAGACCTTCCACATTGCATATGGAGTCTTCTTCCCGTGAAATCCTTATAGTATGATCCTTCTTTCCTTTTCAACATATTTATTCCACTCTACGAGATCTTGAGCCTTTTTTGTTGGAGGCTTAGGAATATCAGTGTCTATGAATTCCTTTAGCCCGTTATCTTCCAACACTACCTCCATCCTATCCTTCCAAGCAATATAGTTTGAATTACTCTCAAGGGAATATTCAAGTATCAATACGTAGAATGAAATCTTGCTGACTTTGAAGAATCATACCGCAAATTTGATTTCACCTACAAAAGGCAAAATCATATTCTGATCTTCTAAAGTGATTTATGCTCTAATACCATGTATAAATTCCTTGTAGATTCAAACTGCTAATTGTAATTTACTAAAACAATAGACTTTAATCTACTCTAATCATTAGCATAAACAATTAAATGATCATGAAATCACAAAGTATACAAGAGAAAGAATTCAATTAACACATTACACAATGATTTCCTAGGGAAATCCACATCTAAAAACCCATGCTATCTGTATATTTCATTGGTCAGAAAATATGATAAGATTACAATGCTTTTCTCACGCCTGAGCAACCTCTGCATCATCTCTATCTGTCTCACTACTTCCTAGATAAGCCCAGGCCAATACTTAACCAGTTTTCTTCTTTCCCAAGTCCCTATTTCTTTGCATTGTTTCCTTCACAATAATTGCTTATTAATTAGGGAAATTCCTCAATTTGAATTGTACAATCCTCATAGGACTTCCTTTGACTGCATTCACCACTTGTACAATTCAAATGATTATACAACTAATATTACACTAGCATTGAACTCCAATCTCAACTGGGTAACTCTCAGATATGACATGCATGAGTTAGTTATGAGTGAATCATCAGTTAACTAGTTGAACACATGAAGCAACACCCTATTGTATGACTTCCTACTAATTCCTCCATTATTTGGAACTAGTTTAATTGAACCTAACTCAGTTAAACTGAATTAATTAATAACAACTCCTAATAAAATCAACCAGGGCTCCTATAATGTAAGAGACGCTCTACATCACTCTAGTTAGAACCTCAACTCAAATTAACTAATCCAACTAATTCAATTTAACTTAGTTAACTAGTACAAGTTGTCCTGTGATGTGGAATTACAATTTCATTCCTAATTTAATTCAAGGACAAAACTAAATCATGAATTTCTTGTTTCATTTTCAACAAATTCATCATGCCAAAAACAACGAGTTAGTATGATCCAATCAATAGTGCTAAGTCATTGTGCCAAAAATAATGAGCTAGGATGAGCTAATTAATGGTGCCAACTCATTGCGTGAGCCAATCAATAGTGCCACATCATTGTGCCAAAAATAGAGAGCTAGTATAAGGAAATCAACAATTTCAAGTCACCAAGTCAATTCTGAGCCAATAAAAATGAACCAAGTCTAAGTCATATGATTCAATCGATAATTCCAAGTCACCAGGCCAAGTATGACCTAATAAAAATGAGCCAATTTTAAGCCATATGAGCCAATCAACAACGTCAAATCATTGTTCTACAGGGTTTTGACCCTGCGATCGATGAACATAAGCAATTTAGAGTCACCATTAAGACATGCCTTCACATATGATCATTGTTCACGATCCTTACTCTTAGTCACAGTCATGCCTCCCATATATATACATGATAAGGGCCACATTTTATGGATGAGCTCACCCATGCAACCATGTTGTTGGAGGAGGCATTTGACTTATCCCACTAGTCAAACAGAAAAAGTGCTAATTGTCCCTACCAACTAACCCCAGTCAATTCAACAGTCTACATTGTAATATAAGATTAACTAATCATAGCTTAAATACCATAATCAATCAAACAATTAGACCTGGGTAACTATTCCAAAAGTACATATGTGTGTGTGTGTGTGTGTGTAGAGATGTAATGACCGTCTTCTGATATATAATAAGAATATATCTATTTTCTGCTTAGCTATCTCTCCATTACTATTTTCTCATACCTTTATATGCTTACTGTATAATTGCTTGAAGTTTGTCTACTGGTAAACATGTTCTCCATTCACTAAATTACAACATGGGTTCCATTGTCAGTAGTCAAAACTAGATTCATATATGGTGCAATAATAAATGTTAACCTTAGATGAGATACAATTATGGTGGGAAGCAAAGATTAATAATTATTTGAAGAATTACCCACGTAGAAATCTCTTGTTGTTTGCAAAATCCAGAAGTAATTTCTTTACAAAAGCACATGAGAACTTTATAGAAGGTGCTCCAATAGAAATCAAAATGCTTCTCGACAATTTCTCCCATGAAAAATCCTCAAAATGAAACAAATGCATGATTACTACTGAAATCACCGAATGAACCTACATGAGTGGCTCGAGTCAGTTCTAGAAGGCTACTGCGAAGAACAAGCGATAGAAGACCGGACCTCTATTGAACATATAAAAGCTAGATTCTACAACGATTTTTTCTACACAATTCCAACTCTATTACACAACTTTCTTCTTGATAAAGGGAGGATGGTACCGGGCATACCGGAGGAGGATCGGAGAAGGTCACGGTGGAGTTGGAGGGTCCCTAGATCGAGGGTAGTCCAGCGATGGTGGTCGTTAGATCGCAACAGAAGGGGAGAAGGTCTTCCACGGTAGAGCGAGTAGTTGTCCAGATGTTAACATCCTCCAATGGGTCCTCTTGTGTTGATGTGATTGAAGCCATAATCACATCAACACAAGAGGACACAACATTTTATGTGGAAACCCTTAAAGCAGAAAACCACAAACTATTGTTGTTTTTATTATTTAATTCATTATATATATTTTTAGGCACTGACTTGCTGTAGGAACACAGGTCCCCAGGATGTGCAAGAAAATACTTGTAATAGGCTACAACTTGATTGAGGCACCAACCATGAAAATGTGTAAGCAACCACTTTTTATAGGCTACAACCTAATTGAGACACCAACCTTGAAAATGTTCAAGCTTTTACTTTTTCTAGACTTCAACCTGATTGAGGAACAAACCTTATTATAGGCACCCACCTCCTTCTCAAACTTAATGTGGCCCAATTTTTACAATATTTAAAACTAGATCCACAGGCTCTCAAAATAATATAAGTCTTCAAAGCTAATCATGCTACTATCAAAATGAGTTTATTAAGCTGTCATATCCTATTAATACCTTGTTACACCTTGCTCATAAATATGGTCACATAAAACTCGTCTTGGAATATGTTTTGGCCATATACACAACACTTGTTGCACCCTGCTTATAATCCCATAGAACACATATAACTGATTCTAGGCATCAAAAATATATCATCAAGGATTCCATGCTTTCAGAATTCTTCACAATCAAATACTAATCATCATTCTTCTTTCATAATCAAATTTGGCTTCATAATGACCCAAAAAGCATATAAAAAAAAAAAAATTTAATTAATTAATTATTCAATAGAAAGGCAAAATATGGGCATGCCTACAAAATGGACAAAGTTTGGTGGAAATTCTACATAAGGGATACTATCGGTGGCTTAATTATTTGAAAAAATGTATTTCCATAGAAAAAAAAAAAAAAAAAAAAAAAAAATTTAAAATCATCTGCATGTTTGAACCTATCAGTTCAAAAAACATTAATAACATTTTAACCAACTGTGTTATACAATACCTTGTGCAAGGGTTGAGCTTCCAATTTATTTGGGTCAATCCAGAGAGGCCTTTCCATGTCATGACTTGCAAGATAATAATTGGGCTAAGCTCATCACAATTATGATAAATATGGGCCAATCAATAGTGTTAAACTATCACAAGAGCCAATTAATAGTGCTAAGTTATCAAACCAAAAACCCAAGAAAACTTCGAGTCAATCAATAGTACCAAGTCGTCGTGTGAGCTAATCAATAGTGATAAGTCATTGTGTGATCCAATCACCAGTCCCAAGTCATCATGCGATCCAATCAATAATGTCAATTCATCATGCCAAAAAAATTGAGCCACTCTAAGAAAATCAATAGTGCCAAGTCATCGTGTCAAAAATGACAAGCCAATCTAAGCCAATCAATAGTGCTGAGCCTGTAGAAATTCCTTGTAGATTCGAATTGCTAATTGTAATTTACTAAAACAATAGACTTGAATCCACTCTACTCATTAGTGGAAATAAGTAAACAATCTCAAAATCACAAAGCACACAAGAGAAATTATTCAATAAACACATTATACAATGATTTCCTGGGGAAGGCCACAACTAAAAACCCCTGCTATCTGTATATTACATTAGTCAAAAAATATCAGAAGATTACAATGCTTTGGTCAAGCCTGAGAAACCGTTGCACTATCTCTATCTATCTCACTACTTCCTAGACAAGCCCATTCCAATACTTAACTAATTTTTTTCTTTCCCAAGTCCCTATTTCCTTGTATTGTTTCCTTGGGAATTAACCCCCTATTAATTAGGGGAATTCCTCAATTAGAATTGTGTAATCCTCATAGGAATTTCTCTAAATACGTGCACCACCTGTACAATTCAAATGATTATACAACTGATCGTACATTATCCCTGAACTCCAATCTCAACCGGGTAACTCTCAGATCTGACATGCATGAGGTTTATATGAGTGAATCATCAGTTAACCGATTGAGCACATGAAGCAACACCCCACTATCTAACCTCCTACTAGTTACTCCATCAGTTGGAACTAGTTTAACTTACTTTAAATCAGTTAAACTAAACTTATTAATTACAACTCAAAATAAATTCAACCAGGGCTACTATAATGTACGTGACACTCCACATGACTCTAGTTAGACCCTCAACTCGAATTAACTGAGCTAAATAATTCAATTTAACTTAGTTAACTTGTACAAGTTATCTTGTGATGTGGAATTACAATTTTTTCCTAATTTAATTCAAGGACAAAATTAAATCAGGATTTTTTTATTGCATTTTCAACACTCCCTCTCAACAAGAAAGGGATTATCAGATACCCAATCCTGCCTCTATGGAACTCGAATTTTCCTCTTGACAGTGCCTTAGTCAAGATGTTTTCATCTTGTTATTTTGTAGGAATGTACTCCAACAACGTGATTCTCCTCTACACACAATCTTGTATATGGTGATACCGGATGTCAATATGCTTGGACCGATCATGAAAAACTAGATTCTCAGAGAGTTTGATACAACTCTGGTTATCACAGTAAATCACTGTAGGATCCATATGCTAACCAAATAACCCAAAAATGATATTCTTCATCTAGATAGATTCACAAAATGCTTGACTAGCATCCATGTACTCTACTTCTACAGAATTTAGCGCAACTGATATCTACTTCCTGTTGTACCAAGAAATTGTTGTTGACCCAATATTGAAGATCACCTACGATGTGGTCTTCCTTTCGGATGGACTCCCTACCCAGTTTGCATCTATGAAGCCTTGAAGCTTCACTCCTCTGTCTGTTTGTACCAAAGATCAAACTGAGTGGTGCCTCTGAGGTATCTCAACACATGTTTACCTACCTTCCAATAAATTTTGGTTGGATTAACCATTGCTTGGCTAAGCTGGTTAAATACAAAACATATGTTTGGTCGTGTGTTCTCCAAATACATAAGTGAACCCACAAGATTCTTGTAAATAGTAGCCTCCACTACTTCACCTGAAGTAGCATTTTTTCCTCCATTTCCCTGCTAGAGGAGTCTCCATGGGTTTTCTTCTCTCCATGTGGAACTTCTTCAGTATCTCATTGGCATACTTTCCCTTTGAGAAAAATAATTCCTCATCTCCTTGCCATACTTCCATACCAAGGAAATATTGCATGAGCCCTAGGTCCTTCATCTCAAATTCTCTTGGAAGATCCTCTTTGCAAGATTTTACCAACTTTTCATCACCTATTAGAATTAAATCATCAACATACAATACTATAATCAACAATTTACCTTCAACCACAATATGGTAAAAGTTCGCATCTGCTTCACTTTTGGTGAAGCCCAACCTAGTGAAATAGTTGTCAGTCCTGGTGTACCAACCACAAGGTGCTTGTTTCAATCCATACAATGCTCAATTGAGCCTCCACACATGAGACTCTCTGTTGAAGGTCTCAAATCCTTCTCGATGCTAAATGTACACCTCTTCCTTAATCATTCTTTTGAGAAATGCTAGCTTCACATCCATTTGATGTATCTTCCATCCCATCTGTTCTTAAAGTGCTAGAATAGATATGATTCAAGAGAACCTTTCTATTGCATCAAAGGTATCTTTGTAATAAATTCCATCCACCTGAGAGAACCCTCTGGCCACAAATATGGCCTTTTGTTTCTCCACACTCCCATTTGTTGCTTGGTTTACCTTGTAAAGCCATCTGGAACTCACCACTCACTTGTCTGCTAGTCTTGGGACCAATTCCCAAACATTTTTTTTTATAATGGAGTCATACTCCTCTACCATGGCATCAACCCATACTGGTTGTTGCACTACTTCCTAAAATGAGGATGGCTCAATCTCTACACTCGTGCTCATTAGAACCATGTAGCCAATGTACTGATTTGGTGACCTCCTGTGTCTGTGCTATGATGATGGTTCTCCCACATCCTCTCTAGCATCATGCATTAATCCGTCAGCCTCTTTGTTGCACTTCCTTCCATCTCTAAAATTCTCTACATGACTGGGTGCTTACACTCTCTGCTCCTCTGCATGTGGCTACTCCGCATCATCCTAAGGTTCTTCCTTTGGATCTAAAATATCCTCATCTCCATGCAACTGAAGCTCCCTCTCAAGGGAACATATGATGGCCTTCTCTTCATCGAACTTCACATCTCTACGAACCACTATCATCTTGTGAGATGACAGGTACACCCAATAGTTGTGAGGTGTATCAATGTATGCCACAAATATTCCTAACTCAGTTGTTGGCCCTAGCTTTTGCCTTGCATCCTTGGTAACATAATAGTAAAATGATGAACCAAAGATCCTGAAGTGTCCCACATCTGGTTTCTTACCTGGAAAATATTTTTTGGTGTACTCATCCCGAGAATCCGATGAGGACTCTAGTTCTACACATATACAACTATGTTGCATGATTCAGTCCACAAGTGAAATGGTAGGCCCTGATCATGTAACATTTCCCGTCAGCTCCCAAAATAACTTTTTTCTTCCTTTCAACCACCCCATTCAGTTGTGGGTTATGGGGTGCTACTAACTCCCACTGAATTCATTTTAATGCACAAAAGTTCTTGAATTCATTCAAAACATATTATCCACCATTATCACACCTGGAATCCTTCACATTCCTACCAATGTCTTTGTCAACCAGTGCTTTAAATTCCCGAAATTTAGAGAACGTCTCATCTTTCTTCTACATAAAGAAAATCCAGTACTTATGTGAGAAATAATTTACAAATATTGCATAATACATGTGCTTGGCCATGAAGGCTTTCGAGAATGTTCCACACACATTTGAGTGAACTCTTTCAAGGATCGCTTGCGCTCAACTATCCTTATCATGAAAGGTGGATTTTGTGTACTTCCCCAATGTACACCATTTTCATGTATCTCTATGCTCTAGTGCACCCTTGGGAAGTCATGTAGAAATCTGTTGTATGATCTTCAAAGCTCCATGGTCCAAGTGACCTAATCTTCTATGCCACAATTCATTGATGTGCCAAATTTGCACCTTATCTTCTTTTGCACTCAAATCAACACAATATTCTACATCCAATTTGTAGAGGTTATTCATCTGAAGCCAAATCCGCTTCATTTTTCCTGAGGCTATGTGACGAAGAAAGCCTTTCCTTTGATAAATACCACATCATAGCCATGGTCCTCCAACATACAAACTAGAACCAAATTTTTCTTCAAACCCAAAACATACATGACATATTTTAATGTGAGAGGAGAACCAGGTTCCCTATAAAAAGTAACAGTATCGATGTCATTTGCATTATACCTTCTGTTACCTCCCATTTCAATGTGCATATGTAGGTCCTTCTCCTCTAAGTCGCTGAAGAATTATTTATTGCCAGTCATATGGAATTAGGCTCCTCTGTAAGGACTCTTGACACCACATATCTCCACAATGGTATGATATTGTCCACTTTGGGCCTAAGCCGTCATGGATTTGTTTTTGGGCTTTACCCCAAAAGGCCTCATACCAATGGAGATATTTGTCCATCCTTATATACCCATGATCCTCCCCACTTCTAGTCAATGCGGGACTTTGGTCGTATACCCAACAATCCTCCCCTCGAACAAAGGACCATTGAGCCTCCCCTTGAACGATTATCCATCCGTCCACTCTCTACCAACCAGGATTCCCTGCTCCAATGTGTTGGAAGCACACGCCTTACATGGAAGCACCACCTGCCTCGAGAGCTTGCTTTAACTGATCTCATCCACGGATCCCATTGTGATATTACTGGGGCTCACCACCTTCGTTCGGCATTCCGAGGATTCATCAACTTGGCTAACTTCGAATGATTCATCAACTTGGCTAACTTCGAACCTTGGCTCCGATACCACTTGTAAGGACTCTTGACACCACATATCTCCACAATGGTATGATATTGTCCACTTTGGGCCTAAGCCCTCATGGATTTGTTCTTGGGCTTTACCCCAAAAGGCCTCATACCAATGGAGATATGTGTCCATCCTTATATACCCATGATCCTCCCCACTTCTAGTCAATGTGGGACTTTGGTCGTATACCCAACATCCTCTATCAAGATACCACACACTACCCATCATTGATGTCACCATGCAAGCAATGAGGGTGAAATCCAACTCAAATTATCAAGCAAGAGCTTCACTTGTCGCTCTTCTTGAGGGATTCTTTCCAGTCTTCTTGTGAAGACACTTCGTGGCATGGTCTCCCTGCTCATGACAGTGAAAACATTTAATCTTCGACAAGTCCTTCTTCTTGCCACCCTAAATGGAATATGATTTGGAATGGGATGAATTGCCTTTCCATTTATTTTCCTTTCCAGCCAAGGCACAATTCTCTTCATCATCATGCTTGGATGAGGATCCATCTCTGGTGTTCTGCCGAATATCTTCTTGCACCAAGTCGAACCACAAATGCTCCCAATTTGGTAGATTCTTCGTCCCATTTACCAAATATTGGTAGATGTGCCAGCTTTGGGGAAGTCCTAGAAGTGTTATGCTGACTAGATCATCTTCAATGATTCTAACACCAACACTTCCAATCTCATCCCGACATTGGGTGAACTTAGTCAATTACTTTGGTATTGTGTTACCCTTCTCTATCTTTAGTTTCCTAAGCTTTTCCTTCAGTGATAGCTTCCTACGGTCATAGTTATTTTGAAACAGGTTTGTCAAGACCTTCCACATTGCATATGGAGTCTTCTTCCCATAAAATCCTTATAGTATGATCCTTTTTCCCTTTTCAACACATTTATTCCACTCTACGAGATCTTGAGCCTTTTTTGTTGGAGGCTTAAGAATATCAGTGTCTATGAACTCCTTCAGCCCGTTATCTTCCAAGACTGCCTCCATCCTAACCTTCCAAGCAATATAGTTAGAATTACCCTCAATGGAATATTCAAGTCTCAATACGTAGAATGAAATCTTGCTGACTCTGAAGAATCATACCGCAAATTTGATTTCACCTACAAAAGACAAAATCATATTTTGATCTTCTAAAGTGATTTATGATCTGATACCATGTATAAATTCCTTGTAGATTCAAACTGCTAATTGTAATTTACTAAAACAATAGACTTGAATCTACTCTAATCATTAGCAGAAACAATTAAACAATCATGAAATCACAAACTATACAAGAGAAAGAATTCAATTAACACATTACACAATGATTTTATGGGGAAATCCACAGCTAAAAACCCCTGCTATCTGTATATTTCATTGGTCAGAAAATATGATAAGATTATAATGCTTTTCTCACGCCTAAGCAACCTCTGCATTATCTCTATCTGTCTCACTACTTCCTAGATAAGCCCAGGCCAATACTTAACCAGTTTTCTTCTTTCCCAAGTCCCTGTTTCCTTGCATTTTTTCCTTGGGAATAATTGCTTATTAATTAGGGAAATTTGTCAATTTGAATTGTACAATCCTCATAGGACTTCCTTTGACTGCATTCACCACTTGTACAATTCAAATGATTATACCACTGATATTACACTGGCATTGAACTCCAATCTCAACTAGGTAACTCTCAGATATGACATGAATGAGTTATTTATGAGTGAATCATCAGTTAACTAGTTGAACACATGAAGCAACACCCTATTATATGACTTCCTACTAGTTCCTCCATTATTTGGAACTACTTTAATTGAATTTAACTCAGTTAAACTGAATTAATTAATAACAACTCAAAATAAAATCAACCAGGGCTCCTATAATGTAAGAGATGCTCTACATCACTCTAGTTAGACCCTCAACTCAAATTAACTAATCCAACTAATTCAATTTAACTTAGTTAACTAGTACAAGTTGTCCTGTGATGTGTGTTTGGTCAATTTAGTGTGATCTAAATTGCTATTTATAATGTCAATCCGGGGTTCGTAAACTGACGAAGTGAAGTGTACTATATGTACTAGATAACCATTTCCTTAATCTTTTGTCATTTTTGAGTTTTTAGTTTATTTTTGGATTTATCTTTCCCTAATGTGTGATGGTAAGAGTGAAAGTGAAGTGTGAAGTATGGATGGTGATGGTGGTTTCTACGGTGATTTTCTCAAACTTGAAAGTGCTCAAGAAGAAAGCTTTAAAACAACTAAACTGAAATCAATTCTTAAGAGAAAGTAAATGCATCAAAAAGTGAACTAATGACAATGGCCCAGTATCCTTGCTGCTGAATGAAAAGAAAGTAAAAACTGAACTTAAAGCAACTCAAACCAAAAGCAAAGCAACTAATTCACACTACTTAAACTCTTCAGATCCTTTACCCTTCAACTCAATCTACCTTGTGGGAAGTAATCATGAATAAGTCAAGCAATATGCTATCTAAATGGCAAGAAATTAAATTGCATAAAAGAAACTAGTCACACTACTTTAACTCTTCTGGTCCTTTACCCTTCAGCTCAATCTACCTTGTGGGAAGCAACCATGAATAAGTGTAAGCAATATGATAACTAAGTTGCAAGAAATTAAATTGCAGAAACGAAACTAATCACACTACTTTAACTCTTCTAATCCTTTACCCTTCAGCTCAATCTACCTTGTGGGAAGCAATCATGAATAAGTTTAAGCAATATGATAACTAAATCACACTACAGTTAGTGATATTCTGATTTATTGCTAATAGAGTCACTTCACTATAGAAAGAAACCATAAATTGATGAGCAGTATGATATCTAAATAACAAAAAAAATAAGTAAATCACAACTTGAAAAAGACAGTGCTGAAATTAAACTTCAGAAAATGAAAGTTAGCAGGAAGGACAAGATGATTTCATATGCCAATAGTTATCAAAAAGATGAAAATTTGCCCGGCCTGCCTAAGAAAACCTGCAGAAAAGCACTGATCAGTTGACAGTTATAAGAAAACAGGGGTGAAAATCTAAACAGCAGTGAGTTAAGAAACATCAAATGAAGTGTTATGTACAAGTTATGTTAGGATATTCTGACACATAGGATATAGTTAAGTTCAACTTGGTCTAGCATAGAGTTAGGTTAGAGTTAGGTAAAATGTGTTTCTTTACCGTTGTACATTTTGTAACTTACAATCCGACGGTCACGATATGTAGTGATCCGACGGTTCACTCTCACCTCGGTATTACCGACACTTGATCCGTGGCTTGACACCCGATTGGTCCATGAGTTCTATTTAAAGCGCATGGAGGGTCATTGTTCGGGTAATCCGTGCATGAGAGAAGCTTATGTAAATTTTCATTCTTTGATTAATAAATTGTCTGTACCCACGTTGGGACAGGCCGTGGACTGTTTCCCTCCTTGCACTCTGAGGGTTTTAACCACGTCAAAAATACTGGTGTATTGATTTGAGATCTGGTTGTGAGCGGTGTCCTTTTGGTATTCTTTCTGAGGAACTTACCCTATAAATTCCTACATGGTATCAGAGCTATTTGAGGGCCGCGTCCGTTGGTGATCCAAATCTGAAGCCGGTAGAACTGCATGCGGCTGTCGTTTCCTAGATCTGCTGTTTCTGACTGCTTTCGGGCCGAGAGGACTGCTCTGTTGCGTTCGGAGCATCTGTTTCAGTGAGGAACCCCTTTCGTTTCACGCGAAAAGGTTTCCGGTAGCCCTAGCTGCGTCATTTTTCAGATCGGGAGGTATACAGTGTTTTTTTTTGCAGTTTACTGTCATTTTCTCTCTGCTTATTTCGGTTTCGGTTTATTTAGCCTTTTTTTTCCCGGATCTATACCTTTCATTTCTGCGTATGCTCTTTGCCCTGCGACTCTGTGCGATCTGGGCAAATCAGAAACAGAAAGAAAGGATTTTTCTCATGCGTATGCTCTTTTCCCTGCACCTTAGTGTGATCTTGGAAAATCAGAAACATTGAGAAAAATATTTAGTTTTTCGGTTAACAGCTAACTTTGAGATTTTTTTTTTTTAAATTCTAGTTTTTTGGCTAAAGCTAACTTTGAGCCGTAAGGTTCGTTTTTCTTTGCATATTCGTGTTGGGTTTTGTGTTTTGTGTTTTGTAGGGGAAAAGAGCCTTCCCAAGGCAAGCACGCAAATCGAGGCCCCCCCCCCCTCTCTCTCTCTCTCTCTCTCTCTCTCTCTCTCAAATATTTTGTATAGATCAATTGGTTCAAAAACTTTTTAAGAGAGTAGAGGTCTTGGGTTCAAGTCTCCATTTTGTGGGGGCGGATTTTTTCATTCCCGCACATTCGCGCACTTTGCCGGCAACGTCAACAATTTTTTTTCAAAAAGCCATATCTTCTTCATCCGGAAGCCTTTTTCAGAGCCGTTTTTTTTAAAACCACCTATTTTTTCGAGATCTATCCATTGGACCACTTACTTTCAGCATCTTCAGCTTCAGGATTTTTTTTCAAAAAATGGAAAGTCCATGCCAAGTCATTCTTGACAGCACTAACTACTTCCAATGGGTAGCCTACATGGGAGATTTACTTAGAAGTAAAGGTCTCTTCAGAATAGCCACAGACCAAGAGAAGAAACCCAAAGATGAAGACAAGGCCGAAAAATGGGAAAATAGACAAGATCAAGCACGTGGTTTGATAGGAATGTCTGTTTCTCCTGATCTTAGATTCCACATTGCAGAAATTGAAACTCCTCATGAAGCATTAGAAAAACTTGCTAAAGTTTTTGGGATTAAAAATGAAATTAGAGCCCATCAACTTGAGAATGAGTTGCTTACTTTGGATCCTAATAATTTTTCTTGCATTGAAGATTTCTTGTCCAAATTCAAGACCCTTAGATATCTCTTGGAAGGTGTTAAAGTTAAGAAAGAAGATGGTAACCTTATTTATTCCATCCTTACTAAGTTGGGACCAGCCTACTCTGTATTTGTTTCCACTTTCCATTCTACAAGGGAAGCTTTCATTTGTCAAGGCAAAGACTACAAACCCCCTTCCTTTGACTCCTTTTGTGATTCCTTAATAAGAGAACAAGAAAAACTCTTACACCTTGGTCTTCTTAATCTTGGAAACTCTTCCTCGAAAGCGTTAGCCGCCCAGCAGCAACCAAATTCAAAGAATCCTAAGAAGTCTTATCCTCAAAGGAATGGTCCTAAACCAACTCAGCCTCAAGATGAAAGATCATTTCAGCAAAATGACAAGACCAATAAAAACAAATGGAAGAGGACTGACAGACATTGTAACTTTTGTAATCGAGATGGCCACTTAGAATCTAAATGCTTTAAGAAGATGGAAGCCTTGGAAGCCGCAATGAAGAAACATAACATCCATCTGGAGCCTACTTCAACTTCAACTTCCGGAACGGCACTTTCTGCATGTCATCGTCAATCATCTCAGTCTGGTTATGCATTAAATGTATCTTCTTCTTCTTCTCATTCTCATGAGTGGCTCATTGATTCTGGAGCCTCTTGTCACATGGCCAAAAACCAAGCCATGTTTTCTTCTTTAAATGATTGTAACACCAAAAATATATATGTTGGTGATGATAGATCTCTTAATGTTGTAGGGACTGGAACTGTTCATCTAGACAATGGTCAGTTCAATGATGTATTATGTGTTCCAAACTTATCCTGCAACCTTCTATCTGTCTATCAGATAACTCATTCAGGTGAAGGTAAAATTGTTAAATTTTCACCTCATGATGTTGTAATCAAGGATCTAAAAGATCCTAAACAGATTCTAGCTACTGGTCTTGCTGATGATTCCAAAAGGTTGTATAAGTTTCACAACTTTGGGTCATCCCATCTTCCCTCAGTGTTTGTTGCTCATAATGATGAAGTGAGCAAACTTTGGCATGAGCGGTTTGGTCACTTAAACTATCGCTCCCTTCAGCATCTATGTAAAGAAAATATGGTGACAGGTCTTCCTATGGTATCTTGCAAAGATGGTGTTTGTTCCGGATGTGTACTCGGAAAACATCATCGGGACAGTTTTGACAAACGTGCCTCTTGGCACGCCTCAGCCCCTTTACAGCTTGTGCACAGTGATTTATGTGGTCCTCTTCCTGTTGCTTCATTCTCTGGCTGCAAGTACTTCTTAACTTTCATTGATGATTTCTCTAGACGCACTTGGGTATACTTCTTAAAACTCAAGAGCGAAGTATTTAGCACTTTTTTGGCCTTCAAAGCATTTGTTGAAAAACAATCTGGACATCAAATTCTTAAGCTAAGAACTGATAATGGTGGAGAATATGTTAAAAACGCATTCATCAACTTTTGCACCGAAAATGGAATTCAAATGCAACATACTGTTCCATACACTCCACAACAAAATGGTGTAGCTGAAAGGAAAAATCGCACCTTAAAGGAAATGGCTAATTGTATGCTGCAATCTAAAGGACTCAGTCTTAGTTTTTGGGCCGAAGCAATTAATTGTGCAAATTATATAATCAATCGCACTCCTACTAAGGTTCTAGAGAATATCACTCCAGAAGAAGCTTGGAGTTCCATTAAACCAGATGTAAGTCACTTTCGTGTGTTTGGAAGTGAAGCATGGGCCCATATTCCAGATGAAAAGCATAAAGCTTTAGAACCTAAGAGTGAGAAATGTACTTTTGTTGGATATTCTGAAGATGTAAAAGGTTATAGACTTATTCCATTTAAGTCCAAAAATGTTATCATTAGAAGAGATGTAAAATTTGATGAAAATAAATCGGCCTGCGAGCCTAGTCCGGCGGATGTGCCACCTCTTCCTATCTCTTCTATCTTTGAAAACATTTCTTCTTCTGATGATGAAAGCGAGGATGATAATCCTCCCCCACCTTCTCAGGATCCTCAACTTCCAAGATGGGTCCGTGCTACTCGGGATGCAGCAGGTGATCTTGCCGGTGATCCTACAGATCAGCGACGTACACGTTCTCAGTTTGAAAGAGCCTCTTCTTTACTGGCTCAAGCTCCAGTAAATCATGATCCTGACACTTTTGCAGAAGCTTCAGGCCATCCACATTGGGAAGCAGCTATGAATGAAGAATATCATTCATTGATGACAAATGATACATGGGATCTTGTTCCTCTACCAAAGGGACGCAAACTTGTTAGATGCAAATGGGTTTACAGAACCAAGTATGGACCAGATGGGAAAGTTGATAAACATAAGGCTCGTCTAGTTGCTAAGGGCTTTTCACAGGTTGAAGGCATTGACTACACTGAAACCTTCTCTCCAGTTGCCAAAATGAACTCTATCCGCCTTGTTCTTTCCCTTGCTGCCTCTTTAAAATGGGAAGTCCATCAAATGGATGTTAAATCTGCCTTCTTGCATGGGGACTTGCAGGAAGAAATCTATATGGAACAACCCATTGGCTTCATACAAACAGACTCCAGCCTCGTTTGTCGACTTAAGAAATCCCTTTATGGCCTCAAACAAGCTCCTCGGGCTTGGTATGCCAAAATGGATAGCTTTCTTTTAGAATCTGGCTTTTCTAGGTGTCATTCTGACAATACTGTCTACACCAAGAAAGTGGGCAACTCTCTTATCATCCTTGTTCTTTATGTTGATGATCTTATTCTTACTGGTAGTGATCCCAACCTTATAAACCATGTGAAGTCCAGCCTTAAAAGGAAATTTGAAATGACAGACTTAGGACACTTACACTATTTTCTCGGTCTTCAAGTCTTGCAATCCCAAGAAGGTATTTTCCTTTCCCAATCCAAGTATGCTTGTGATATTCTTCGTCATTTTCACATGGAAGACTGTAAGCCAGCCCCTTCTCCCTTTCAGTCTGGAGTCAAACTTTCAGTCTCCTGTACTTCTCCTGAAGTTGATGCTACCTTATACCGTCAACTTGTCGGAAAACTCTTGTATTTAACCCATACTCGTCCTGATCTTTCCTTTGCTGTTGGCCTTGTTGCTCGTTTTATGCAAAACCCCCGTGAAAGTCATTGGAAAGCAGCTAAAAGAATACTTCGTTATGTTCGAGGTACAGTACAGTTTGGGATTCATTACAGTGCCAAAGCAGCTCCTCTGTTAGTTGGTTTCACTAATTCTGATTGGGCTGGTGACCTTGATGATCGGAAGTCTACTGCCGGTTATGTCTTCACTCTTGGTTCAGGACCTATTACATGGGCTTGTAAGAAACAGGCTGCCATTTCTCTTTCGTCAGCAGAAGCAGAGTATCGTGGTGCCGTGGAAGCTAGTAAGGAAGCCTTGTGGCTTCGTCAGATCCTATCCGAATTTGGCTTTGAGCAGCAGCATCCAACCACACTTTGGTGTGATAATCAAAGTGCCATTCAGCTATGCAAAGATCCAGTCCAGCATCAGCGCAGCAAACACATTGAACTACACATGCACTTCATCAGAAAGCTCATTCATGACCATGTTCTTGAAGTGCAATATTGTCCAACGGATGATCAGGTTGCAGACATCTTCACAAAGGCTCTCACAGAGGCGAAGTTCACTAAACTTCGATATATGCTTGGAGTTCAGGAAGTTGTCACTAAGGGGGGATAGGCTCTAGTGCCTCCTTCCTTCTCCTATTGTGTCATATTTGTAAATCCTTCAATCCTATCCCAAGTTGTTCTTAAGGGGGGATGTTAGGATATTCCGACACATAGGATATAGTTAAGTTCAACTTGGTCTAGCATAGAGTTAGGTTAGAGTTAGGTAAAGTGTGTTTCTTTACCGTTGTACATTTTGTAACTTACAATCCGACGGTCACGATATGTAGTGATCCAACGGTTCACTCTCACCTCGGTATTACCGACACTTGATCTGTGGCTTGACACCCGATTGGTCCATGAGTTCTATTTAAAGCGCATGGAGGGTCATTGTTCGGGTAATCCGTGCATGAGAGAAGCTTATGTAAATTTTCATTCTTTGATTAATAAATTGTCTGTACCCACGTTGGGACAGGCCGTGGACTGTTTCCCTCCTTGCACTCTGAGGGTTTTAACCACGTCAAAAATACTGGTGTATTGATTTGAGATCTGGTTGTGAGCGGTGTCCTTTTGGTATTCTTTCTGAGGAACTTACCCTGTAAATTCCTACAAGTTAAAGATACAAGATCATAATAAAACCAAAGGAAAACTTTACAAGGCTTCAGCGCGCAGGGGCCCTCTGCCACTTCAGCCGGTCAACAAGTAATCACACAAATAAGCTCAGAAAAGTCTTCTCATATATTAAACAGCAATATGTATAAACAGTGGGGTGACAATACAACAGTTCAGAATTTACATAAGGGGAAAAAACTCCTTTACATCGTTCATCGACGCTTTATTTATAATGACAAAATGCTGAAACTATCTAACTAACTCCTACGCTATTGACTGTATTGCCAAGGACACGTAGATCCCTTCAGCCGAAATCTAGCGTAATTGTCATCATGTTTATTAAATCTCTGGAGTGGTTGCTGTTAGATTATGGTTACAGAAGTGATCTCCAGGTGTGTTGGTGTCTTCGTGAGCTAAGGACTGTGCCACGTAACGTTCACGTGATGAAAATAGAGACGTGCCACCGCTGAACTCTTTGGTTGGCTCTACCTTTGACCTTCGTTGACCGTGACCTTCCATGGATGATTTGGCTGCTTTGAAGGGACACGTTCCATGTATCCATCACCTGGAGCTTGCCCATGTGGCTCGTTTCTTCATAGGACACATGTAGCACAACTTTTAACAAAATAGCTGCGGAATCTTGTGCTTGCTGCGGAAACCTGTGCTGGCTACGGAAATTGACAAGTTTCCGCAGCTGCATGAACAAAAAACTAAACCAAACAACAGTCATAAGTATAGTCAGAAATCCATGTAAAGAGCTCTTTTTAAACTATAATGCAATGATTTAACAGCTGGGTGGATGCAATAAGTGGAAAAGGAAGGTTGAGAGGGTGTATAGGAAGGTGCAGGTTTGAGGCTCAACATACCCCCACTATGAAGGTGTTGCATGTCCTCATGCAACCAAAATTGAGTTATTTCCCTCTAATCCATGTGTTTTGATGCTTCTGTAAGGACATCTAGCCCTCTTTTCTTCTTCCTTGATGCTAATATCATCCTTGGCTTCCGGACTAGGCATTTGAACTTGAGGTTAATCAATGCTCTGCTTAACTTTTTGCACTTCTTCTTCAGTTTTCTGTTTTTCTTTTGCCACAGTCCTAAATGGAGCATAGTATTATCATGGACAATCTTGTCTACTTTACTCTGCTCTTTGAGTGCTTCATTTTCTTGTATGATGTGCCTATTTAGGACTTCTAACTCAAATATTTCCTGTTTCAAAGACTGAACTTGTGCATCAGGTGGCAGAGAGGTACTTAGTCCTGCAGCTGATTGTTCTAAGGTTTCCAGGTAATTGTATGCCTCTTGCTGATTAGAATCTACCTCAGGTGTTTTTCTTGGCCTAAACTCAAATTCTGGTGAAAGAGGACTGCTCTCTCTTTCCGGCCGAAAAGGGCTTTCCTCACGTGGAGGACTTATCTCAATGCTTGGCTGAGTTGGAGATTTCTCAAGTGTCTCCTTATCTAAATCAATAAAGTGAGACTATTTTTCTTTGGCTTTATTCCCCTTCCCTTTTAGCCTAGTGCTCCTTCTTAAATATGAACTAGTACTTTTCTCTTGTGCACTCTGTTTTCCTTTTTGCTTTTTCTTGGCTATGGCAGCAGCTTGAAGATCTATTAATCTTTCTGACAGAGGTTGATAATCCTCTTCTATGGATTGCTCAGGGGATGGATAGACTTCTTGGATAGTCCTTTTGCCTTTTTCCTTTTTCTGTTCCTTACTTCTGGCTCTATCTTCTTTTCCTTTTTGGATTGTTTCTTGAATTTCTATTGTAGGGGAGTCTTGGATTGTAATGTTTTTTTCTTTCCTCCTACTTTTCCTTGGAATTTTTGGTGGACTGCTTCCAGAGGCCTCAGACGGCTCTTGGAAGTAGTTCCTTGTCAAGAATTGCCCCCAAGTATCCTTAGTTTTCTTCAACTGTTCCTCAATAAGAATTTTGATGAGTCCATGGTGGTAAAGATGAGGTTCAATATTGCCTACGTGTTTTTGAACTGTAAAACTCATCTTTTTCAAACTTGATAGCAGAAAATGAGGCAAATTAAGAGTGTGACCGTCCATGAAATTCATCATCAGTCTGACATGATACATATACATAGAGCCAAAACGACCTTCACATGTGATAAATTTCTGAATGACTAACAATAGACTAGACCATTCCTCTTTTAATACATTAACAGGGATGCCTCTTGTGAATACAGTGGTATCCATACCTTGGTTTTGTAGCATTGTTCTCCATATTTGATCTTCCACACTTCTATTTTTAAACCAACTTTCACCTTCTTGAGGTAGGCCCTTGGCAGCTGCTATTATGGCCTCGGTCACTGTAAATTTCAAGTCTCCAACCTCCATTGTTTGTCCATTAAACGATCTTGCAAAAGCTTTGGTCACCTCCCTGTTATAGCCTTTAAACTTCTGGATAAATCGTAGCCATCTGACTTTCTTCAGCAGTTCCTTAACTTGCGGATAACCCTCCAAGTATTTTGATCCTTCCGGCTCAGTTCTCAGTAATTTTCCCATTTTCTGTTTTAAATTCTACTGAGAGTTCTTCTGCATGTGAGGGTTAAGAGGAAAAAAATAGCTATGTTCAGGGTTTTGGATAGACTGTAATGACGATAGTCAGGGTTTAGAGCAAACTGTAGTGACGGCAGTTGGAAATAGAGAACAGTGAGTGAACAACGATAAATGAGTTCATAAAATGAAATGTGGACGCATGCAAGGAGTATGATATAAGTGGAGTATGAGTGGAGTGATAAGCGGTGGAGTAACGGCAAGATTCTTCCGAGTTGGATGACTGCGTATGAGATCTTACACGTCTCAACAGATGGCTGCGGAAATTACAGCTGGGAAGAGTCGTAGCACAATAGGTCATGTCTCAAGAATACGGGTAATAACTAGAAGTGCAGTCACATTTGAGTTCAAACTCGGAGTAATCATGAGACCGTTAGGGAGATAAATGCGAGGTGTGTGGAGTGACATCGCAGAATAAGAGTGATAGTGGGCTAATATATCAAATCATTGCACATAGGAGAGCCTATTATGGTTTAATAACTATACGTAATTATGACTTGAATTGTCATTTGATAAAGATTTTTGATCATACCTTTGGAAACTTTGTCAATTCTTGCTCAAGGCTTCTAACCATTTGCTCTTCTTTGATATCTTGGAGATGCCCCATGTCTTTAGCTCAATTACACCTGCATTTCATGATTATGGCACTAACAGTTGATTGTATTTTTGAAAACAGAGTGATGCTGGCTGCGGAAATCGTTTTTGGCTGCGGAAACTGCTTCTGGCTGCGGAAACGGTTCCCAGCTGCGGAAACTGAGACAACACCCCTTTAACTGCACAAAGATAGTTAGAGAAGAACTAACTGAATGAAAATAGTCCTGAAAGGGGTTTTTATTAATGAAATGAGATGGAATGAATGGAATGAAGTGAAAATGAAGTGGAATGAGGTGAAATGGAGATGAAAATGAGATGGAGGTGAAGTGAAATGACAAGTGAGATGAAGTGAAGATGGAAAGAGAAGGAGAGGAGACTTTTTTTGGAAAATATAGAGTGTCAGGTGTACTTGATTTTCACTCTATATTTTCTGCATAAGACCGCCAATCTGGGATTGGTTTTCAGGCTTATACACATTTTTTTTTTTTTTCAAAAACTGAAAGAAACAAGATTAGGCTGGTGGGAGAGAAGGATTCTTCTCCACCAGCATTATTGCAGAATTCTCTTGGAACATTTTTACAAACTCCTCTTTTGAAAGTGGCTTATGATAAATTTTCAATCGGTGGCCATTCACAATAAGAGGATTCTGAAATTCATCAATGGTCTTGATTCTTACTGCTCCATTGTTAAAGACTTTATCAATCTCATATGGCCCAAGCCAATGAGTCTAAAACTTCCCTTTGAAGTCTTTGAACTTGGAATCAAACAGTAAAGCCCAATCTCCCTCTTGAAACTTTCTCTCTTTAATATATCTGTCATGCCACTTAGCTCTTTGATGTTGAACTACATCAGTCCTTAAAATTGCATCTTGTCTGATCTCTTCTAGCTCATTCAGTTGCTTCATTCTGTGCTTTTGGGCTTCTGATAGATTCATCCCCAACTGAACTGCCATCTTGAAAGTCTTGACTTGAAACTCAATGGGGAGCAGGACTTCTTTCCCATAAACAAGTTCATAGGGAGAATGTCTTGTTGTGTTCCTCCATGTAGTTCTGTAGGCCCATAAGGCTTCAGGGAGCCTTTCTGCCCAATCTCTTCTGTGGAGATGAATAGTTTTGGTGATGATGCTCTCAAGAACTTTGTTTGTAGATTCCACTTGACCATTTGCTTGAGGATGGTAAGGAGTAGATTTTCTGTGCTTGATTTTGTATTCTTCCATCAGCTTCTCCATCAAGTTAGATGTGAATTGACTTCCCTGATCTATCACAATTTCTCTTGGGACACCAAAACGAGTAAAAATATCCTCAAAAAGAAATTGAACAACTGAATTTTCAGTGGCAGAAGGCAATGCCTTGGCTTCTACCCATTTAGTGACATAATCAGTGCAAACCAATATATATTTCTTTTGTCTAGATGGTGGATTAATGGGTCCAATGAAATCTAAAGCCCATTTTTCAAAGGGTTCGATGAGTACCTGTGGCTGCAATGGCATTTCATTTGAAAGAGTCGGTCTCCCAACTCTCTGGCAGCTGTCACACCTTCTGACATATTGTTTTGCATCTTTGAAGAGAGAAGGCCAATAATATCCTAAATAAAGGATTTTATAGGCCGTCCTCTTGTCAGCAAAGTGTCCACCACATGGTTCATCATGACATGCCTTGAGGATGTCAGGTATTTCATCTTCCCGAACACATCTTCTGATCACACAATCTAGCCCTGTCTTAAACAATTCATTAGAAATCCATGAATAATTTGAACTCTCCTGAATAATTTTCCTTTTCTCATTAGGAAATAAGTGTGGAGGTAGCTTCCCTGTAACCAAATAGTTAGCAATATTTGCATACCAAGGAGTCTTAGTAGTTACTGCAAACAAATATTCATCTGGAAACTTATCCTCTATAGGAGAATCTTCGTTAGTATTTTGGATTCTAGACAAGAAATCAGCTACTGTATTTTGTTTCCCTGGTCTATCTAACACAGTAATATTGAATTCTTGTAAAAGTAAAAGCCATCTTGTGACTCTGCCATTAGTAACAGGTTTTTTTATGAGATATCTAATTGCAGAATGATCAGTATGGACAAAAGTTTCATAGCCTGTTATATAATGTCTAAACTTGTTGATTGCATGAACAACAGCTAAGAACTCTTTCTCAGTCACAGTATAATTTAACTCAGTGGGAGTCAAATTTTTACTGGTGTAGTAAATGGCATAAGGAACTAAATCCTTTTGACCCAACACAACTCCTAGAGCTGTATCTGAAGCATTTGTAGAAATATGGAAAGGAAGTTTCCAATTTGGCCCTCTCAAAATGGGTGCTTCAGATATTCTTGTTTTTAAAGTTTCAAATGCAGATTGACAATCAGGATCCCATTTGAATTCACAGTCTTTTGTAAGTAATTTGAAGAGTGGAGATGCTATTTTGGTGAAGTTTTCAATAAATCTTCTATAATATCCAGTAAATCCAAGAAAACTTCTAACATCTTTTTGACAATTTGGAATAGGCAACTTGGAGATGACTTCAACTTTTGATCTATCAACTTTAATCCCATCTCCTGAAATATGATGCCCTAAAACAATCCCTTCAGTAAACATCATAAAGCATTTCTCATGACTTAATGAAAGGTTTGTTTCTTTACATATTATAAGGACTTTTTCCAAATTCTCTAATGCCTCTTCAAATGAATTACCATAAACTGTGAAATCATCCATATAAACCTCTACACAACCATGAATTAGATCAGAAAAGATTCCTAATACTACCCTTTGAAATGTTGCGGGTGCATTACATAATCCAAAAGGAAGTACTCGGTAAGCAAAATTTCCCCATGGACAAGTAAATGTGGTCTTGTCCTGATCTTCAGGTGCTACCTGAATCTGATTGTAACCACTAAAACCATCCAAAAATGAGAAATACTTTTTGCCTGCTAAAGTATCTAATACCTGATCAATAAAGGGTAAAGGAAAGTGATCCTTCAAAGTTGCTTTGTTCAATTCTCTGTAATCAATGCAAACCCTCCATTTACCATTCTTTTTAGGTACTATAACCAAAGGAGAAACCCACCGGCTATCTGAAATTGGATAAATGAAGTTTACATTAAGTAACTTTTGGAGCTCTTCTTTCACTATCTCCCTAAGGTTTGGATTCATCCTTCTTTGAGGTTGTCTGATTGGTCTACTGTTTTCCTCAATGTAGATGTGATGAATGCAAGTCTTAGGGTCAATACCTTTCATATCAGTATACTCCCATGCAAATGCAATAGAATGTTTTTGCAAGATTTTGGTTAGCTCTTCCTGTTGTGATTTTTCCAAGTTTTTGTTGATATTCAATGTTTTTCCTGGAAAAATCTCAATGGTGGAACTACCAAACTCTTCCATAGAGAAAAGAGACATTTGTCTAGATGATAGACACTCAATGTCAGAATCCAATTGAAATTGTGTGTGGTCATATTCTGAAGATGGTTCAAAGTTTTCTAATGTGTTCAGAATTTGACTATCTTCACTGATCTCAGAAATGGTAAAGACAGGTTGTATAGTATCTTCATCATCAACCCACTCATTATCTCCTATTTCTGTAATTTCTTTTGCTGGAGGATACAGATTGAACTTCTTTGTCGAATTACCATCAGAAATATACATATCCCCAGACCTACAACTGATAAAAGCATCAGCTGTGGCTAGCCAAGGTCTTCCTAAGATCAGAGGATGTCCTCCTAAATTACTCTTGGGAGTTAAAATCATGAAATCTACTGGATATTCCCAAGAGTCTAAGGAGACTGAGATGTCTTCTAATACACCATTTGGTTTAATAATTGATCGATCTGCAAGTTGCAATAAAGTAGGTGTAAAAAGAAGATTAGGAAGTTTTAGTTGTTCCATAGTCTGTCTACTCATGATGTTGATAGCACCCCCTAAATCAATCAAAGTATTTGGTATTTCTACCCCATTGATATGTGTTTTGACAATTGGACTACCGGGATCTACATACTTCTACATAGTGATTTTTCCCATCATGATATCTGCAATTTTTCCTACCAGGTGGATTCTTCTTGTATCTCTTGGTTTCCTTCCTGGTCTTATAAGACTCAACTCCTTTATTGTTTTTGCTAGAATAGGAATCTCTTTAATGGCTTGTAACAAGGGAATCTTGATACAAACATTCTTCAATTCATCTAGAAAATCATAGTTAGGCAACAAGATTTGTTTTTCTACTCCTTTGTCAATTTGTAATCTTTCAGGAAAAGGAGGTGTGAATGAAGATGCAGGTTGCTCAACTATAGGAGTTGTGGGCGTTAACTCTTTTTCTTTTTCTTTTTGAGTGCTTGGGTTTTGAAGAGATGCTTCAGAACCCTTATTGGCTTCAAGAGAATCTTCCTCAGAAATGCTTTGCTTTTGAGCATCTATAGAAGGCTTATCTAGGACTCTACCTGATCTGAGTTGTACATCTTTGAGAGGAACAATCATATAGGCAGGAAATTGTTGACCTTCCATCATGTAAGCATTTTGAGGGTTTTTGTTATTGGGGTTTGGAAATGGCTGAGAAGGAAGTTGATTTGAATTTTGTTGGAATGGAAGCAAGAGTTGAGAATTTGGATTCTGTTGAGAAGGTTGTTGTTGTTGTGGAAATGGCAATGATAGTTGTGGGTTTTGATTTGGAAGTTGTGGAGCTTGTTGGTTTTGAAAAGATGGAGGATATTGATAAAATTGAGCAAATCTCCCATAAGGATTTTGCATACCTTGTACCCATGATTGAAAAGAATTTTGAGGTTGGGACCAAGGTTGTTGCCAAGGATTCCAATTTGGTGGGGGTTGAAAATTCATAGAGTTGTTAAACCCTTGATTTTTTTGCCCCTGCCAAGGTCTCCTTGCAACAAAACAGAGAGACTCGATTGTATTTGGATCTTCTTGAAAGACAGCTTTGAGCCCAGGAATTGAAGGACAATCCTTGGTCTCATGATTCTCTGAACAAATTACACATGTTTCTACAACTTTTGCATCCAAGGGACATTCCCTTAGAGCATGTTTATTTCTACACTTTGGGCAAAAGATGGCCAAAGCCTCAGCTTCTGCTTTCTGCTTATTGTGAATCTTAAGAGTGTCTAGTTGCTCACTAAGACTCCCTAAGATATCAGTCTTGAATTCATCAAGCATGTTGCCAATCTCAGCCCTACTTACTGATCCAGTTGCATATTTGTTTGCTCTGATGAGAGAAGGATCTATAGGCCCTTTTTGAGTTTTAGATTTCCCCCTTGAGAGATGGACACATAGCTCTGCTATATCATGAAGTGGAAGTTGAGATATGTCTCCTTTTCCCATCATGTTCAAAATATCTATCCATTCATCTCTAATGGCTTTTAATAGAAGGGCTTTCAAGGTCTCCTCATCTAAGTTACTCATCTTTGCTCTTTTCAGATTGTATTGGAATCTTTCAAGTAAATCCTCCAAGTTTTCATCTTCTCTTTGCACCATTTTGAATACCTCATCCTTGTGATTGGTGGGCATACAATAGTCCAGGTATCTATCCAAAAATGTTTGTTTCATATCATTCCAAGTCCTAATGGATTGAGTGAGTAATCCCATGAACCATTTCAAGGCTGCTCCTTTCAATGTTGAAGGAAACAGTTTGAGTTTTTGAGAGTCTTCCAGATAATCATAAGTTCGACACACGACCTCAAACTCAAATAGAAATGTTTCAGGGTCCTCATTTCTTAACCCATGGAAGTTTGGGAGGACAGATGGTGAGATGTTTTTCATTGTGGCTCGGGAGTCCTCATCGACTATAGGAAATCCGAATGAGTTATCTCCATCCCTATTTCCCCCAATGTTACCTCTACCTCCTCCATTATTTCCTCCTCCTCCTCTACCAAATCCACTTGCTCCTTCCTCTGTCATGGTAGTTTCCCTGGAGACTTCAGAGTCCCCTGGTTCCTCTACTAAGGGTGAACGAGAAGGAATTTCTCCCTCTTCTTCTTCAGATGATTCTACTTCTTCAATTATAATTTGTCTCTCTGTAGAAGGAAGGAAAGGATCTCTTTCTAGTTTAGATTCGATGGAAGGTGTGGGAGAGTCAACTGCTGCCTCTTGAATTCCAGGAATCCTAGGGCTAGGAGTGTAAGTTGGAGATGATGGAGGTGTCTCTTGTCTATTCCTTGAAATAGATAGAGTTGTAAAAATCGAACTCTTGGCTCTAACTAAAAACCTTCCCCTAGAATCTCTTGCTCTATGCATGTCATTTTTTATTTTTCTTCAAGTCGGGCTAATAATTCTCTTTCTGATCTTCCAAATCACTCTAGGTGCAAGAAGAGAGCATACTCAAGAAACTATTAAACCAATAACTTTCCCTTTTCTGATCCTCCTTCCTTGAAATTTTCTTGTTTTTTTTTTTATAAAGAAATTGGCTACCTAGTTTCACTTCCCCGGCAACGGCGCCAAAATGTTTGGTCAATTTAGTGTGATCTAAATTGCTATTTATAATGTCAATCCGGGGTTCGTAAACTGACGAAGTGAAGTGTACTATATGTACTAGATAACCATTTCCTTAATCTTTTGTCGTTTTTGAGTTTTTAGTTTATTTTTGGATTTATCTTTCCCTAATGTGTGATGGTAAGAGTGAAAGTGAAGTGTGAAGTATGGATGGTGATGGTGGTTTCTACGGTGATTTTCTCAAACTTGAAAGTGCTCAAGAAGAAAGCTTTAAAACAACTAAACTGAAATCAATTCTTAAGAGAAAGTAAATGCATCAAAAAGTGAACTAATGACAATGGCCCAGTATCCTTGTTGCTAAATGAAAAGAAAGTAAAAACTGAACTTAAAGCAACTCAAACCAAAAGCAAAGCAACTAATTCACACTACTTAAACTCTTCAGATCCTTTACCCTTCAGCTCAATCTACCTTGTGGGAAGTAATCATGAATAAGTCAAGCAATATGCTATCTAAATGGCAAGAAATTAAATTACATAAAAGAAACTAGTCACACTACTTTAACTCTTCTGGTCCTTTACCCTTCAGCTCAATCTACCTTGTGGGAAGCAACCATGAATAAGTGTAAGCAATATGATAACTAAGTTGCAAGAAATTAAATTGCAGAAAGGAAACTAATCACACTACTTTAACTCTTCTGATCCTTTACCCTTCAGCTCAATCTACCTTGTGGGAAGCAATCATGAATAAGTTTAAGCAATATGATAAATAAATCACACTACAGTTAGTGATATTCTGATTTATTGCTAATAGAGTCACTTCACTATAGAAAGAAACCATAAATTGATGAGCAGTATGATATCTAAATAACAAAAAAAATAAGTAAGTAAATCACAACTTGAAAAAGATAGTGCTGAAATTAAACTTCAGAAAATGAAAGTTAGCAGGAAGGACAAGATGATCTCATATGCCAATAGTTATCAAAAAGATGAAAATTTGCCCGGGCTGCCTAAGAAAACCTGGAGAAAAGCACTGATCAGTTGACAGTTATAAGAAAACAGGGGTGAAAATCTAAACAACAGTGAGTTAAGAAACATCAAATGAAGTGTTATGTACAAGTTAATGATACAAGATCATAATAAAACCAAAGGAAAACTTTACAAGGCTTCAGCGCGCAGGGGCCCTCTGCCACTTCAGCTGGTCAACAAGTAATCACACGAATAAGCTCAGAAAAGTCTTCTCATATATTAAACAGCAATATGTATAAACAGTGGGGTGACAATACAATAGTTCAGAATTTACATAAGGGGAAAAAAACTCCTTTGCAGCGTTCATCGACGCTTTATTTATAATGAAAAAATGCTAAAACTATCTAACTAACTCCTACGCTATTGACTGTATTGCCAAGGACACGTAGATCCCTTCAACCGAAATCTAGCGTAACTGTCATCATGTTTATTAAATCTCTGGAGTGGTTGCTGTTAGATTCCGGTTACAGAAGTGATCTCCAGGTGTGCTGGTGTCTTCGTGAGCTGAGGATTGTGCCACGTAACGTTCAAGTGCTGAAAACATAGACGTGCCACCGCTGAACTCTTTGGTTGGCTCTACCTTTGACCTTCATTGACCGTGACCTTCCATGGATGATTTGGCTGCTTCGAAGGGACACGTTCCATGTATCCGTCACCTGGAGCTTGCCCATGTGGCTCGTTTCTTCATAGGACACCTGTAGCACAACTTTTAACAAAATAGCTGCGGAATCCTGTGCTGGCTGCGGAAACCTGTGCTAGCTGCGGAAATTGACAAGTTTCCGCAGCTGCATGAACAAAAAACTAAACCAAACAATAGTCATAAGTATAGTCAGAAAACCATGTAAAGAGCTCTTTTTAAACTATAATGCAATGATTTAACAGCTGGGTGGATGCAATAAGTGGAAAAGGAAGGCTGAGAGGGTGTATAGGAAGGTGCAGGTTTGAGGCTCAACAATGTGGAATTACAATTTCATTCCTAATTTAATTCAAGGACAAAATTAAATCATGAATTTCTTGTTTCATTTTCAACAAATTCATCATGCCAAAAATAATGAGCTAGTATGAGCTAATCAATGGTGCCAAGTCATTGTGTGAGCCAATCAATAGTGCCACATTATTGTGCCAAAAATAAAGAGCTAGTATAACGCAATCAACAATGCCAAGTCACCAAGCCAATTCTGAGCCAATAACAATGAACCAAGTCTAAGTCATATAATTCAATCGACAATTCCAAGTCACCAGACTAAGTATGACCTAATAAAAATGAGCCAATTTTAAGCCATATGAGCCAATCAACAACATCAAATCATTGTTCTACAGGGTTTTGACCCTGCGATCAATGAACATAAGCACCTTAGAGTCACCATTAAGACATGCCTTCACATATGATCATTGTTCACAATCCTTACTCTTAGTCATGATCATGCCTCCCATATATATACATGATAAGGGCCACATTTTAGGGATGAGCTCACCCATGCAACCATGTTGTTGGAGGAGGCATTTGACTTATCGCACTAGTCAGGTAGAAAAAGTGCTAATTGGCCCTACCAATTAACCCCAGTCAAGTCAACAGTCTACATTGTAATATAAGATTAACTAATCATAGCTTAAATAACATAATCAGTCAAACAATTAGACCTAGGTAACTATTCCAAAATTACATGTGTGTGTGTGTGTGTGTGTGTAGAGATGTAATGACCGTATTCTGATATATAATAAGAATATATCTATTTTCTGCTTGGCTATCTCTCTATTACTATTTTCTCGTACCTTTATATGCTCACTGTATAATTGCTTGAAGTTTGTCTACTAGTAAACATGTTCTCCATTCACTAAATTACAACATGGGTTCCATTGTCGGTAGTCAAAACTAGATTCATATATGGTGCAATAATAAATGTTAACCTTAGATGAGATACAATTATGGTGGGAAGCAAAGATTAATAATTATTTGAAGAATTACCCATGCAGGAATCTCTTGTTGCTTGCAGAATCCAGAAGTAATTTCTTTACAAAAGCACATGAGCACTTTATAGAAGGTGCTCCAATAGAAATCAAAATGTTTCTCGATAGTTTTTCCCATGAAAAATCCTCAAAATGAAACAAATGCATGATTACTACTGAAATCACCGAATGAACCTACATGAGTGGCTCGAGTCAGTTTTAGAAGGCTACTGCGAAGAACAAGCCATAGAAGACTAGACCTCTATCAAACATATAAAAACTAGATTCTACAACAATTTCTTCTGCACAATTCCAACTCTATTGCACAAGTTTCTTCTTGATAAAGGTACATGCCATATTGTCTAGTACCGACCACCATTAGGGTCATAGAAAAACACCGACTCGAAGAAAAAACAAGTGAATTGGAGGAAATTTCTTGATAATCATTGCAAAGATATGAAAGAACTGTAGGATTACATTTTAAGAAAATGAGTATGGCCGATAGGTACGCCTTTGCTGACTATTAGTATGGAACCAACCCAAGAGTAAGGCCTTCTCCCATGATAAGGGGAACCATCTCCCCTCCATCCAAGCTATATAAACCTCTCTTTTCCCAAGCTAAACTAGTTTCTAGTTGGAGTTTTTGGAGTGTGGATAGTCAGCAAGACATCTATAGCTTGTAGCTCTCTAGTTCATGTTTGAGGGAGAATTGTGTGTTTGGTTTGGTTTGAAGACTAATGGGAAGAGCCTTAAAACTTCCATTGATGGGGCTATCCATGAGAAGCTAGCGGATGTGTGGGAACCAAATACGTCAGAGGAGAACAATAATGTCAAGGAATTGGTTGTAATCTCTTTTTGAACTTATATGAATACAACTATTAATTGATTTCCTACATGAAGTGTTATCTTACATCTTTATGGCTTAATGTTCCTTGACCTATTAAGTAGGCTGAATGCAATTTGTATGTTATCACGTTTTTTGTTTGCTTGTTTCAGGTATTTGAAGGAAGGAAACAAAAGATAGTTGGAGTAAAGAAACAGGATCATCGCCAAGTGCAATAGCGTATTAAGAGGTAGGCCCTGTTATTTGATTCTAGCTTAAGGAGATTTTCCATAGATTGTTTGTTTGTGGCTAGACTCGCTCTCTTGAGCTAGAGGAATTGTTGGTGTCTACACTTAGAATTTACCTGCACCACAATAGCAACAAATTAATTCTTGTTGATATCAAATCTGATATACATGATGTACATAAGACATTTGAATTTTCCCAAATAGAGTCACAACTAAAAAAGGATGAACTATGAGATATAAAAATGAATTTTAATTATGAACCTGTTTTTGTTCATAACAATTTGTTTGAGCATGACTCAAAGATTTATTAACACTTAGAGATTGATCCGAAATTAGAAAATGACATTGGAGCAATTCAATGAATCAAAAAATCAAGTGTACGCAAGGGTCATTTGCGTATAGATATGGAACATGTCATTCCCAAAACCTTTATAAGACCTTGAGAAGAAATCATTCACAACAAAAATTGAACTGGTGTTGGATATGATAAAGATGTATCGTTTAATGTTCTTGATTTTTCAAAGTCTATGCAGTTTCATAGTTTTGGATTTTTGGATGATGTTGCCTCACAACAAATTGTTAGATGTCAATATTATGACATAGTTGGACATGAGAAATATCACTATTATGATATTCATCCTTGTGAATGTTGTGGAAAGAAGAATCATCATTCAAACAAATGTTTCAACCATAAGACTACTGCAAGAGAGAAATTTAATTTGGATGGATTTCTTCTTGGGAATCGTATAAAACAACCAAGAATATTTACAAGTCATACCACATGACATGTCTAGAGTATTGAATATTCTTACAAGGAAGAGCACTTCATCTTCTCACCTTGTATTCGACAAGGGGGCAATTGATGGAATTGATGGTTTGCTACAAGTTCGAAGATCTATCAAGTGAGCATGAGTTAGAGATAATCAAAGTTGTACTGCTACAACTTAGAGTCCGAGCTCATAAATCAAATTCAAAGTTGTAGACATGATTCAGAGTTGCTCCATGAACATTATACTATATGAGCATGATTGCATGTTTTTGGCATGCTGAGATTTGAGAAGGAGCACTTCCACTAGCAGAAGATGCCAGATCAAGAATTGTTGCTGAGCTAGTTTGTTCACGAACTATTATGATAGTTCCAAAGTTGATGGTCATATTTGAACCATCATTTGTTGAGACCTTTGAGTTCTCCCATATTTTGATATCGTTTGTGGTTTTCTCTTTAAAACCACCATCTTTGGTTTGTGGTCATCCTTGAAAACCATTTCTGAGAGACAATCAACTCTTGGTTGAGATGAATTTTTGCATTTTTAGTTCTCATTGTTGGAATTTGATACATCCCTTTAGACTACGAGGGGAATGTTAGACACCTAATCCTCAAGATTATAGTTTGGGTTAGTGTGTGTTAATGAAGTTCAAGAAGCTTATTAAACTGAATCAACGATTTACCTATTGTATTTATATGTACTATGTATATCATTTTTTATTCCATTCTTAATAATATATAGTTGAATTGATGTCCAAGTTGTGTCTCCAACAATTTCATACTTCGCTCTTGCTCTCAAATTTGTGTTTTTGAAAAGAATAATAGACCTTACATGCGACCTAGCAAAATGAATATTTTCTTTTAGCACATCTATATTCAGTGTTCAATTCTACTCTTCATTTTGCTTTTGGTTAGGATAACTATATTTTCAAATGAAATTTATTTCATGATGCAGTCTTTCCACTACACTTTGTAGAGTGGAAAAATGTAAGAATACACCATTGCAAAGTTTCAAGCAATGTTCCGATTTGGGCTAATTTAATTTACGTTTTAAAAAATAGAATCATTATTGGGAGAGTTTTTGCAAAATGCTAACTAGATTAAGATTTGGTAACAAATATGTCTCATATAGTTTTTTTCATTTTCCATGTTTCGAGGTTACTCATAGACGCTTTTGACATACACTTAATGCATTCTAAGGTGCATCAAAATTTTCTCCTTGGTTTTATTTCAGAAATGAGTATTTATGTGAAAAATGTTTTTATAAATCTAATCAAATAAATAGTAGAAGATAAATTATTTTAAGAAGATTAAAACACTGGTAAAAATATATATATATTTTTAAAATATAAAGATAACTATTACAAAATTAATACGAGAGGTTATCACTTCAACAAAATGGTTGTCAACGACTTGCTATCATTCAAAGATAAAGGAAATATGTTTGATGTACAAATCCATGGGTTTTTAAGAGAACTTTAAAAATTGAAATTGGCCTTTTAAAAAAAAAAAAAAAACACCAACCTTTTTGTTAATTAATTGCAACTACCCCTTTACATTAAATTAATTTTGTGTGAGTATTTGGTAATAGTGCATAAAACATTTTAAGTGTGCAACTAATATTTGATACTTAAAAAAATATAAATATTATAAAAATTATTATATAAAACTAATAAAATAATATCACATATAATATAAATTTTCTATTTCTTTCATTTTTGCTTTTAAACAAATTTTATAGTTCCACCCATCATGACATATACCAAAGTTATGTTGACCCCATCCCTTCTGGCTTTCCGGTTCAACCAGGTGTTACCCCGATCTCCCGCAAGCAGGGAAGTTTTTATTCTAGAGGAGCCCGAACTCCACGCGGCTGGCAAAACTTAGTCAAATCTTCCTGATTTCGCACTGAACCTCATTTTCTTCCGTCAAATCTTTACCCTAACTTCCTTACATTCAACTCCAGTAACCTCAGGCCAGATGCAGCATTTGTGTTTCCATGTTTTTGTTTGCAGCTTTAATTCTTTTGATATTTGGCACAGGCCTTCGGCCCTAGAGGCTTTTAACCAAGATTGTCAGATAGGCTTTACCCTTTAAGGGTTTTAGTCTGTCAAGCATTTGTGTTTCCATGTTTTTGTTTGCAGCTTTAATTCTTTTGATATTTGGCACAGGCCTTCGGCCCTAGAGGCTTTTAACCAAGATTGTCAGATAGGCTTTACCCTTTAAGGGTTTTAGTCTGTCAAGCATTTGTGTTTCCATGTTTTTGTTTGCAGCTTTAATTCTTTTGATATTTGGCACAGGCCTTCGGCCCTAGAGGCTTTTAACCAAGATTGTCAGATAGGCTTTACCCTTTAAGGGTTTTAGTCTGTCAAGCATTTGTGTTTCCATGTTTTTGTTTGCAGCTTTAATTCTTTTGATATTTGGCACAGGCCTTCGGCCCTAGAGGCTTTTAACCAAGATTGTCAGATAGGCTTTACCCTTTAAGGGTTTTAGTCTGTCAAGCATTTGTGTTTCCATGTTTTTGTTTGCAGCTTTAATTCTTTTGATATTTGGCACAGACCTTCGGCCCTAGAGGCTTTTAACCAAGATTGTCAGATAGGCTTTACCCTTTAAGGGTTTTAGTCTGTTTTGTGACTTTAGGGTTTATTTAGATATGTATTACCAATTTAGCGTACGCTATTTCTTTTCCCCATCTCGTTTATATTTTAAATGTTCTGATCAGGAAATTAACTCGGCGCATATGTCCATCTGTTTCATAGGTGGAGACGAACGATCGATCCCATGGACCCTTTACAGGTATTATATTTCTCTTGTACCTCTGTGGCTTAATAACCTGAATAATTTTTAATATGGAAATCAGGGTTTTTTCTTTGTTTACTAACACGATGTGTACTATCCCGTCATAGGTTACCCATGAACCTTGGTGAGGAATTTATGTATCTAATCGCCACCTTCTTTGTTATTTAGTGTGTCTGGAACCCAGTAGAAAGAAAAGAGTGCGGTCGAGCTCTGTCCTCCTTTCCTCCCCAGGACAATAACCCAACATTGCGGCAATTCTTGCTTTTGAACCCCACAAGAAAGAGAAGTGCCTGTTTGCCTATTCTCAAGCACTATCTGCCTATCTAAATTTAGTCTATTTTTCGGCCAATTCGCTCCATGCCAGGGTTGTCTAAGTGCTCTTTTTTGGAATATCTGAGTTGGCGGTTATACAAGTGGGATTTTCTAAAATGTTTTTTGGTTTATTTTTTATTTGATTTGTTTAAAATTAAGTAGAAATTTATTCAAATCATAAGTTTGATATGATAAGTATGATGGGTAAATTTTGCATAATCTAAATGTCTCAGAGATTTTTCTCCAGCACTACCTGTTTATCTAAGTTCAAGAAGTGCAAGAAGTTCTCCAACACTACCTGCCTATCTAAGTTTAGTTAGTTAGAGACTCTTTCTTTCGGTCTATTGGCTCCTTCCCCAAATATCCCAGTTGTGTGTTCTTTCTCTGAATATCCCAGTTAAGATTTTTTGAAAAGTTTTCTGGGTTATTTTTCAATTTAATTTATCTAAAATTAGATAGATGTTTATTAAAATGACAAGTTTGATATTATAAAATTGATGTCCCAGTTAAGATTTTTTGAAAAGTTTTCTGGGTTATTTTTCAATCTAATTTATCTAAAATTAGATAGATATTTATTAAAATGACAAGTTTGATGTCATAAATTTGATGAGTAAACTCTGAACAAAACTAAAATTATTGAATCCGTATTTCCACTTAAAAAACAAATTAAACAACACAAATCCAAATTTTACTACAAAATTTTAATCAAAATTTCACCACAAATTTTTTCTTCTATACCCATAAATCTATCCAATCATTCATCTGTCCGCATTATATTATATTATGTTTTTATAGTTTTTAGTGCAAGTTTCCCAAACTGCAAGAACACATGTATCGATAATATGACATGCCAAAAAAATCATTCTCAGAATTCGATAATATGACACGCCAAAAAATCATTCTCAGAATCCGATAATATGACACCCAAAAAAACATAAGCCAATAATATGACGGGTACACATAAGAGCACAATATACAGAACATGGCAAAATATCAACACCACGCCATTATGCGAAGAAATGCAACAATGATGCAAATACTTGAAATTCAAATAAATTTAATTGATAAATTGAAATTAAAAAACTCGGTCCGTTTGAACAATTACATCGGGTAAAATAAATTTAACTGATAAATTGAAAAAAAAAAACTGGGTCCATCCGACCAAGTAAAATAAATTTAATTGATAAATGAAAAAAAAAAACTACTACTCGGTCCATCTTAACAATTACGGTCTAGTTATCTTTTTGAACTAAGCTGCTGCCGCTGTTGTGCCTTTTATTTTCTGGCTCTTCACCTACCATATTTCCATCTCTCTTTTCTTTGATTTTATGCTATCATTTGAAGCTCCAATATTGTTGATAGTGCTTGCTACAATATCTGCATTATGAGTTGTTGCTCCTATTTCTATTTCACGTGGTCTTCCTTAGCCATTTGATCTCAAATATGTGATGGAAAACATAGAAACATCAGTGTCCCACCAGAATATGACAAATCATTTACTCTCAAACCCTTTCTTCTGCATAATCATTCCAACCCTTTGTGAAGACAAAAGATTGACAACTTCTTAGCCATTGCTTGAACAGAAATCAAATTGTTGCCCCAGGATTTCCATTGCGGCCATGATCACAATCTGTATCACGTATTAAAACCTCCATTCCAGCACCCTGAGTGATCTCTTGTTGTTGTATTGCAGTGAAATGTTTCAGAAATCTCTGGGCAAAAGTTTTTGGAATGATTAGTCAAGTCAAATTTCTGTGTAGATCACTTGCAGTCAAAACTTTGAAAAACCTGTCCATCCTCGCCACAGCATCAAAGTATGAGATGTTTCTGTAGAATTAGAATCCATCTCCATCACTTACCACTTCATGAAATATTTTCAATTTTGGTCGTGCACTTGTAATGAATTCCCACCTACAAGGAGTAATATCAATTTTGTTCTTCCAATTGTAATGAAATGTAACAAGGAGTAATATCAATTTTGATCTTGCAATTGTAATGAAATGTAACATGTAATAGAGAAGCTTTGCCCCCTTATATATAAAATCCTAAGATTAAAAATAGTTAATACAAAAGCATATATGATATATATAGCTGGTTTATATCAATGAGCGAAGTTGTTCAAAAATTATTATAAATAATTTTATTTAATAATTATAGAATGATAATTTAATTATTACAAGATACAGTTTAAGTTCAGTTATATTTTATTTTAATAAATTTTGCATGTAAACATTACATTATCTATTTTTAAATTTAGTTGGTGATATTTAAAGATGAAATAAATTAGATGAACATCAGTTATCTTTGTTATAATTTTATGATATTACACAAATTGAGATATTTTTAATTAAACATATTTTTAATTTAAATACAATTTCATGTGAATATTTATATTTTGAAAATTTTCCCTTTAAATATATTAATTATAAATTCAAATAATATTAAATTTCATTTAAAATAAATCATTAAAAAAACCATAATAAATCAATTCACTCATAACTTCTCTTATATAATCAAGTTCTTGATTTTCTTTTGCTCAATTTAGTTTGCTCAGGACCAACTAGTTCATTCTAGTTTGATTTCCATGTTGGAGAAGCCTGTTTAAGCGGTTGTAGAAAATAACGATATTATTTATTTTTAAATCCGGTCTTTCGTGACAGGCCATTAATTATCATCTATCCATTTTTAGTATACAGAGTATTACTTTTTTATTTCAATAACAATCTTTCAAAATAGTATTAGTATCGGAATTTGGATTTTTCTTTTCTTCATTACATAATTTAATTTTTAAGTTTTAGTTTTTATATTTTTCTTCAAAAAAGCATTATGTTTAAAAGTTTTCTTTCAATAATGATGTTTTGATAATAAATTAATCTTTCACCAATAAAATTTTGATTAAAATTATTTTTAAATAACACTTTGACAATTAAAAACTTTAACATATTTATCATATTAAAAAGAAAATGATCATGCTGCACAAATGATTTATTGAATCACAAATCTTTATTGAATCACAAATCTTAATTTAGAATTACATTGAACACTTACAATAAAATCTCCATCACCTTGAAAACAAATTTCCTTGACAATATCTTAAAATTTCCTAAAAACCATTGATTCATATGTTAAAACCCTAAAATTATCCTAACATGGTACATCACAAGGTGTTGTTTATAAGCATATCATTTCAACAACAACAATGAAAGGAATTTTCTTGAAATTTCTTCAAAATTTCAACAAAAAAGATAACAAATACCCACAAAATGATTTCAAAGTACTAACATAAACAAGAGGATAAATCAAGATTTCAAGAAGACATTAAATATTAATTGTTATTTAATCACTTTCTATTTATTGGAAAATATTTCTACTTTTAATAATGTTATTTCATTGGTCTTATCCAAACCTAAGCTGACAGTATAACATTAGATTTCAAAAAATGTACTCCTTTCTAAAAGCACAAAATAATATAGCTTAAGGAATGTTAAAATTTGATCAATTATGAAAAAGAAGAAAAAAGGGTCCATTGTTTTTACTATATTGAGTAATTCATATATAATAGGGTTGAACTTATAGTCATGTTTCATCTTTAATTCTCTCGGTCCAATATTTTATAAATGCTTATTTCTCTTGCTATGATGTGCCTACACATGCTTCTTCATTTACCTCTATCACTAGATTTCCCAAACGACTCTCTCTTTACAATACAATCTCTCAAGGTTCTTTAATCGTTTTTGCTCATAATTGTGATTCATTTTGAATATATATATATATATATATATAACTTGATTATGTTTTCAATTGAAAACACCAATTGTATTCTTCTTGTTGACACTAGCAAAGGGGCCTGGAAAGAGGTTCAAAATTGCTTGATATATTTAACATGTTAGAGCATTTCATGGACTTTCAATATATTAATACATAGCTCCATTCGAAAGAAACCATTGATAATGACCTCCCAAGATCATCTCACACTCCTGTAGGTAGGTCATGACTAGATAAGTTAAAAAGTATTGCTAGAGAACATCATTCCAAGTTCAGAGTGCATTGATAAATTCAAGGTTAAATTCAAAGACAACATAATAAATAAATTAAGGATCCCTTGAACATCTTATAGAATATAGTTTTGGATCATGTTTAACTGCAACAAATAAACTACTTACAAGTTTATTAATCCAGTGGATATTGGTGGCCACTCACCTATTCCACCTAGACCTCTACTCTGTTTCGTTTGCTTCCTTAATTATAGTAGCATTTACTATTTTAAGCAGTTTTTTGGGCCTGAACTTCTAGAGCTGTTTTAACCCCATAAACGATGTTTTTTTAGGTCTGAAGTAGGCTAGTAGCCATAAGGAAGGGCCCGCAGAAAATCTTGTAGTACTCAAAGAGATAATTCCAATGAGGTATTGTACACGCCAAATGGACATCGTATGACTAAGTTATGACCTCGGGAGTTGGATACCCAACTAATCCTAACTGGGCCCACAAACTCTTGGCGTTTCATCTCCCAGGGTTAGGGTTTTGGTTGTTGAGGGTTTTCTCTTGTTGTTCAATAATAAAAAGGCTCTTGAGCCTCATTGTAACACAGCTTAGATGCATGTAACCACCACATATCTTCTCAGAGATAAGCTACCATCGCCCGAGCTAGTTTATTTCCATTCTATATCTAAGCATATTTCAGTTCTTTGATATTAATGAAATAAAGTTTGCTTTCTTCTGTATCTCCGTGTTTATGTGTATATATGTATTTTGTTGCATTCCAGAATAAGTCTAGATCAGTGGTATCAGAGCGATCTACTATTTGTTTGTTTTTCTTTGCATGTCCCCAGCGGGTTCAATGTATAAGGAGTTAGGGCTCGAACTGGTTGAACCTTTGCACAACCAACCTCGCAAACCTCGATGGCCTCCCATAACAGAAGAAAAGAAAGACGAGGGGGTAGGAGATCCTTTCAGAATATTGCTCGAGGAATCCCTCGAGCGACAAAGGAATGTGATGATGGATAACTTTTCCCAAATCCTTCAGAGGTTACCCACGGGTGACGCATCTTCATCCAAAAACCTCTCTGGAGGCACCACTCTTTTTAAGGTACAAGTTAACTTTGACATTTCCATATTTGAAGGCCAGATAGATGCATACGTCGTAGATAGATGGTTAAATTTGTTGGAAGGATATTTTTCGGTGTATGGCTTTTCCAATTGGGAAAATATTACTTTTTCACTCCTCAAAGATACCCCACATGTCAAGGACTGGTGGGAAACCTACTATGAAAAAAAGGACGAGAGGGAATCCTCATTTCTTTCACCCGCACCCACTTGGAATTATTTCCGAGATGCCATCAAGGAAAATATTATCCTGTCAGGAGATAAGAAGATAAATACATAAAGTGGACCACGTTGCAACAAGGAAGGGACCAAGATGTGCCAAAGTTCACAAATATTTTCCATACCCTTTGTAGGAAGTTGGGTATCAAGGATTCTCAGTTGAATTTGGTACTCAAGTACCGTGACTGTCTACACAAGTACATCCAGGACGAGAGGGATTTCCTAGACATCTCCTGAGTTGGTGCTGCCTATCGATACACTATCAAGATCAAGTAGAAATTTAAACAGAAGAAGAGAGACTTTGGATCTGTGAATTTGAAGCAATGGAAAGACGCCCCCAAACTTCATAACAAAGGAAAAATCTAAGGAGGGGTGACCCAGGACAACTCGTTGAAGCTGCAAGCAAAGAACAGTACCACGAAGAAAAAGGAGGACACAAGGAAATGGTGTGAGTTCCATAAGAGCCCCACTCATAACACAAGTGAGTGTCGAGCCAAGAAGTCACTCGTGGTCGAGTTGAAGGCTTCTGAATCAGATCCATGTTTTGACTCTGAGTTAGAAATAAACAAGGGGAATGACAAAGGGAAGCAAATTATTGATGTGAAGCTTAGTTCCACTAGTTCCACCACCAAGATCCAGAAGGTTGAGCCTGAAGATCCAAAGGAGGGGGAGAAACTCTTCCACTCATATCTGTGGGTGAAGGGTTCTTTGTTGTAGTTCATTATTGACAGCGGGAGCCAAAAGAACCTCATTTCAGCAGAGGTCGTGAAGCAGTTGGGCCTACCAACCACACCACACCAGCAATCGTACACAATCAGGTGGCTTCACTAAGGGTGAGATCTCCACATCATATAACAGTACCACCCTCCCTAAAACATAAATCCCTTAACATATGAGGTATTGTGTGATGTTTCTCCTCTTGAATTTTGTGATGTATTATTATGCCAACCATACTTGTGGAATCATCATGTTATGTACAAGTCTAGATCTCACACTGTCATTATTTATTTGAGAAATAAGTTATATAGGATATCGGAGGTAGCATCGCCTACTGCCATCTCTTTGATCTCTGCGAAGCAATGTAGTAAGATAATTTTCCATACCACAAAATTTGTCTTCCTTATGATTCTTCATTAGGGTGAGAAGAAGATTGTGTCCACATCCACAACTTTTAGACAAGGCACCTCTGCACAAAAATAGAAGAGGGACAAAGTCATGGAAGAGTTGGTAATCACAAACACTGCGACATCACAAATTGTGTGCCAATTTGTGGAAATGCACTTTTGGTATGACCCGGGTTCAATATCTGGGGCACATCATTAATTAATAGGGCGTGCATGTGGATCCAACCAAGATACAAGTTATTCAATATTGGCCAATCCCAACCACTCTAACAAAGATCTATAGCTTTTTAGGTCTTGCCAATTTCTATCGCAGGTTCGTGTTGGGATTCTCTCATATAACTTGGCCTTTGATTCAAGTCACCAAGGGTGGAGAGAAAGAAAATTTATTTTGGTTTGAATCCCAACAAAAGGTTTTTGTCGAGTTGAAAAATCGCCTATGCTTTGCACTAGTGCTCACATTACCACACTTGCAACCATTTGAAATTGAGACAAACACCTCTGAATATGATATTGGTGTATTCCTTACCAAACATGGGCATCTAGTGGTATATCATAGTGGGACACTTTTAGATACAGTTTGAAAGTATTGGGCCACTTATGACAGAGATATGTATTCTATTATGTAGCTCTGCCGACAATGGAAGAATTACATTTTGTGGAAGGAAATAGTCATCCACATAAATCACTGACCCCTGTAGTTCATATCGACACAAGGGAAGTTGCAGAACGATCGCCATCAGAAATGGTCCACATATCTAAAACAATTCCATTTGAAAATCAAGTACAAAAAGTGAAACACCAATAATGTTGCAGATTGTCTCAGTCGACCACCATTCATGGCACTAACCACTGTGCTTGACTCTTGTCGACATGAGACTTCAGGGTGCCCGCATATTTACAAGGTCGATCCAGAATTTGGCAACACCTACCAGATGCTCCTTAAAGGCAAGCAAGTTCTTGAATTTCACCTCCAAGGCACATTGTTATGTCATATGGGACATATATGTTCCTATAAGAAAGCATGCTAAGATGATTTGGGAAGCACACTACAATTGCGTCGCTGGACACTTCAGGGTAGAGAAAATAGTGGTAGTGCTAGAGAAGTATTTTTATTGGATGAAACCTTAAACAGGATGTTGGAATGTACAACAGATCCTACACTGCATGCATCATGACCAAACCAAAAATCAAGTAGGAAGGCCTATATACTCCTTTGCCTACTCCTAGTTGTCCTTGGGAATCCATCTCCATGGATTACATGAACCTCATTTTAGCAAAGGTCATGAAGCAGTTGGGCCTACGAACTACGCTACACTCGCAACCATACATCATCAGGTGGCTTCACCAAGGACGAGATCTCCGCGTCATCCAACAGTACCACGTTCCCTGCAACATAAAGCCTTTCATAGATGAGGTACTGCGTGATTTTTATCCTCTTGAATTTTGTGATGTATTATTAGGTCAACCATACTTATGGAAGAATCATGCTATGTATGAATCTAGGTCTCACATTGTCATTATTTATTTGGGGAATAAGTTATATAGGATACCAGAGGTAGCACCGCCTACTGCCATCTCTTTGATCTCTACGAGGCAATGTAGTAAGATAATTTCCCAGACTGTGAAATTTGTCTTCCTTATGATTCTTCCTTAGGGTAAGAAGAAGGTTGTGACCACATCCACAACCTCTAGATAGGGCTCCTCCACACGGAAACAGAAGATGGAAAAGGTCGTGGAAGGGTACAGGGACATCTTCACCTCACCCACAGGGGTGCCCCTACACTGTCAAGTCAATCACTCCATCGATCTAACCCCGGGAGCACTGCTACCCAACGGACCGATCTACCAAAGCTCTGTTCTAGAGAACGATGAAATTAAGAGATAGATTTAAGAGCTATTGCATAAAGGGAACATCACGTCAAGTTCATCACCTTGTGGAATCTTGATCATGTTGGTGAGAAGAAAGATGACACCTAGAGACTCAATATTTACTATCGGGCACTGAATATGATCACTCTTCGGAAAAGGTATATAATCCCATGGATTGATGACCTTCTGTACCAGCTCAAGGGGGCCAAATATTTCAACAAGATCGAATTGAAGTCCAGGTACCACCAGGTACCAATTGAACCTTTCGATGTGTGGAAGACTGCCTTCAAATCCAAGGAGGGCCTTTTTGAATGGTTGGTCATGCCTTTCAGATTGACGAATTCCCCCACAACCTTCATGTAGATGATGGAAGACATCTTGCAGCCCTTTACCAACTCGTTCATGGTAGTGTACCTGTACGACATCCTGATCTTCAGCCTGAGTTGGGAAGAGCAGATACACCATATTTAACATGTCCTCCAAACCCTGCGACATCATAAATTGTGTGCCAATTTGGAGAGATGCACTTTTGGTATGAATCAGGTTCAATATCTGGGGTACATCATTAATTAACAGGGTGTGCATGTGGACCGAACCAAGATACAAGTTATTCGAGATTGGCCAGCCCCAACCACTCTAACAGAGCTCTGCAACTTTCTCGGTCTTGCCAATTTCTGTCATAGGTTCATGTTGGGATTCTCTCATATAACTTGGCCTTTAATTCAAGTCACCAAGGGTGGAGTGAAAGAAAAGTTCTTTTGGTCTGAATCCCAACAAAAGGTGTTTGTCCAGTTGAAAAAATTCTTATGCTCTGCACTAGTGCTCACATTACTAGACCTACAACAACCATTTGAAATTGAGACAAATGCCTCTGACTATGCTATTAGTGTATTTCTTACCCAACAGGTGCATCTAGTGGCATATCATAGTGAGACACTTTCAAATATAGTCTGAAGGTATCCCACTTATGAAAAAGATATGTATTCTATTGTGTAGGCCTGCCGACAATGGAAGCATTACATTTTGGGCAACGAAATTGTCATCCACACTGATCACTAACCCCTACAGTTCATAGCGACATAAGGGAAGTTAAAGAACGATCACTGTCAAAAATGGTCCACATATCTGAAACAGTTCCATTTTAAAATCAAGTACAAAAAGTGCAACACCAATAATGTTGCAGATTGTCTCAGCCGACCACCAGTCATGGCACTAACCATTGTGCTTGACTCTTGTTGACACAAGACTTCAGGGTGGCCATATATTTACAAGAGTGATCTAGAATTTGGGAACACCTACCAGATGCTCCTTGAAGGCAAGAAAGTTCCTAATTTTCACCTCTAAGGTGCACTGTTATGTCACATGGGAGATCTCTGTTCCTATAAGCAAGCATGATAATATGATTTGTGAAGAATAGTACAATTGGGTCGCTGGACACTTCAGGGTAGAGAAAATAGTGGTAGTGTTGGAGAAGTATTTGTATTGGATGAACCTTCTACAAGATGTTGGAAAGTACATGAGATCCTACACTATGTGCACCATGACCAAACCAATAATCAAGTAGCAAGGCCTATATACTCCTTTGCCTACTCCTAGTCGTCCTTGGGAATCCATCTCCATGGATTACATGTTGAGCCTTCCTTCTAATAAGCACGACAATGACTACGTGTTCATGGCATCATCGACAGATTCTCTAAGATGGCTATTTCAATAGCTTGCAAGAAGAATATCATAGCAGAATCCACTGCTAAGCTCTTCTTTGAACAAGTGTTGGTACATTTTTGGATCCTAGATTCCATTATCTCAGACCGGGACAACACATTTCTGAGTAAATTTTGGTCAAGCCTCTGGTCGATGCTAGATACCAAGCTCACTAATTCCACAACCTTCAACCCCTAAAATATTGGCCAAAAAGAGCTCATCAACAGGATGATCATGCACATTTTGCATATGTACAACTTGAAGGATCCATGCACATGGGATAAAAGCTTCCCCTATTTCAATCACAACTACAACAAAGGTCTCCATAGGTCCACTAGCCACAACCGTTTTCAGGTGGGGTTGGGATTCCAGCCACTATGTACCATTGATGTGGCCATACCATTTGTAGCTACTCAAGCAGATTTACCTCATGTCCAGTCCGAAGTTGATTGGGCTAACAACTTCATTGAGCACATTCAGCACATCTACCAGCAGGTCTGTCACATATTGAACAGAGCCAATGCTAAGTACAAGCAGTGTAATGATGAGCATTGAGTGCCACAAAAGTTCTAGGTGGGCGACAAAGTTTGGTTACATTTGCATAAAGAGCACATCATTGGGCCCCACTACAAGCTTCGTCTACTCCGATATGGGTCGTATACCATCACCAAGGCTATAGGGGACATTTCCTTCGAGCTCAACATTCTATCGTTGCTTGGTCTGCACCCAGTATTCAATGTCAACCAGTTGTGACCATACTTTCCTTCATTATTGGACACATCTGATGTCGTGGAGCACCTGACACCAACATAGCTCAACCCAAGTTGAATTGTGCAGGTCACAACTGACAAGATCATGGACACATAGATGAAAAACACTTGCTAGTAGAGGATCCCACTATATTGAGTTGTTAAATCAGGCCAACTCCTTCACTTGGGCGAGTGGATCACCATGGACCACATTCAACAAAACTTTCCTCACGTCACGGAGGATCTTCATGCAATGGGTACCATCTCTTCCTAATGGGGGAGGAATGATCCATGTGGATATTGGTGGCCACGCCCCTATTCCACCTAGATCTCGAGTTAGTTTCATCTTTTTCCTTAATTGTAACAACATTTAGTATTTTTAGCAGTTTTTCGGGTCCTGAACTTCCAGGGTTGTTTTAACCCCCTAAATGAAATTTTTTTGAGGTCCTCAGTGGGGACATCTCCATAGGAAAGGGCTTGATGCAAATTCTATGGTAATTAGAGAGATATTTCCAATGAGGTATCGTATGTGCCAAATGAAGATCATATGACCAAGTTACGACCCCGAGAAGTTGGGTGCCCAACTAACCCCAATGGGGCCCACAAACTCTTGACATTTCATCTCTTGGGGTTAGGGTTTTGGTTGTTTAGGTTATTTCCTTGTTGTTCAATAATAAAAAGGCCCTTGAGCCTCATTGTAATATAGTTCAGAGGCATGTAGATGCCACATCTCTTCTGAGAGATAAGCTACCATCGCTCGAGCTAGTTTATTTCCATTTTATATGTAAGCATATTTCAGTTCTTTGATATTAATCAAATGAAGTTTTATTTCTATTGCATCTCTGTGTTTTTCTTGTATATCTATATTTTTTTGTGTTTCTGCATAAGCCCGGATCATTTATAGTTTTTCCAAAGAATGCCATCCTGAGTTGAGAGTGGATTGATGGGGTGGATCCAAATGAACACCGAATTAGATTTAATTAATGTAACTTGATTTTTAAATTAAATTAGCTAACAGGACTATAAAAATATCAACAATGAACATCAAGATTCCGACCTACAAAAAATTTGAACGAGAAGTTACATGAATGTGGTAATGTTAGTTTGAGAGGTCATTGTATTGTATTATAGTATTTTGGAAGAATGAATGAAAAGAGTGCTTAGAATACATACATAATTTGGTTTGATGTCTAGATCACAAAATAGCTATGGAAATCCAAGGTTGGTTTGAACCACAAGTAAAATTGTTGCTCGCGCCCACCAAGGGCTTGAGCAAAAACATTGGTGGGAAAAATATAAGGATCTCCAGACAGGTTGCCCAAAAGTTCAAAGTCCATTTCGTCGTGTTTGGAACCCTGAGATGATAGTTGCAGACAACCATAACAACAAACATAACATGTTAGAAAAAGTTATACCTTCATAATGAGCCAAGCTAGTGCTAATTGATTGAATTCAGTAGAAATAAGGTGAATTTAATTACATAGAAGTTGGTGACTATGCTTGTAGAGTTTCCAGGTACCAATTTGATTTGCATATCAATTTTGGCAAATAGATTTTGTTGCTTGGATTGAATACCACATCCTTTCATCAAAGAAGAATAAGATTAGCTTATCTTAGCTGAAGTTAATTGAGAGAAATATGTGTGTCTAACAGAATAAGAGTAGAACTTAAAATATTTTCTGAAGAGAGGTTGAGAGTAAGGTGCAACTGTTGTCCATTGTCAAGGACAAGAAAATCTTCAAGTCCTACAAGGAAATATACCGTGAAACCAAAAATAAAAGAAAAAAACAACTATCACTTTTAACGAAAAGCATAATACCTTAAATGAGCAATGTCTTTCAACTTCCTTACCATGACCACATGATGTTGGGGCATATAAACTCAATTTTTTTCTGAGGATGCCTAATATCATAGAAGAAGAGGTAGCAGGGGTAGGGAATTAAATTAAATTAATATATGTAGTTGAATGAATGTTGGCCTCGTATACTTAATAATTAATGATGATGACATATGACAGACATCACCATTCCTCCGTTTAAACTTTAGAAGACCTCATCATTAATTTAACAATCAATTTAAGCATTTTCCCTTAAAATTAGTCTACCTAATTCTCTTAAAGGGAAATTTAAGTAGGAATCATAATGATATGATTATTTTGTGAAATGTATGACTCAAGATTCAAATTCCTCTTAAAAATCAGATAGAACATATGAAAATTAAACTCAAGAAATGAAAAAAAAACATTACCCTACATATTATTTAGCTTGTGCATCGAGATTTGACCACCCCTGCATGACCAACATAAGCCCCTGCAAAGAAATAATCAAAGGGTAACTGGTCTAGTCAAACTCACTACTCCCCTCCAAAAAAAATACTAAGAAACATTTTTTAAATTTCTCAAAAATTATAAAATGCACATAATTTAGGATACTGTTGTAGCGGCTACAACCACCCTCCAAAATTTTTCCCATTCTTCATTTTGGAGCCTCCCTTCTAAACCCCAAAAACTCATCTTGTAATGATCCAGGTACTTGTGCTTTAAATGATATTTATTCTTTTAGTCTTGGCTTGTGTTTTCTCACTTAGTTCTCTTTCTAACCCACAAGCTGATCTCTTGACTTGGTCTTTCAATAGTTCGGGGCTTGCCTTAAAGAACTGCACAATTCTTGAGGGAAATTGGCCTTGCTCTTGGGAGTTGTATAGTCCTTCGTACTAGTGAGCATTAAGCTCAGGAAATGCACAGTACTGGATGGCAGCCAGCCCCAAGCTAGGAAATTGTGCAGACATGAGAGGTAGCCTAGAGCCACTCAACCCAGGAATTGCGTAGAACCCACTATGCTAAAAAATTGCGCAGTGCATGAGCTAGAGACTTGCTCGGTTCTTCCCAGAACTACACAATCTTTCTGAGCAATGCATGGAATTTTTTCTCAAAAAATTGAAAAGAAAAGAAAAAAGAAAAATACATCCCTAAAAAATTGGGATCTATTTTTAGCAACCCGAAGGAGGCACTTTCACTATTTTTAGAAATTTCCGCCATGTCACTCTTTTTCCTTAATTTGTGATATGCACGTCATAAACCCTAAATTGACCAAATCTATTTAATCGATGTTGCTAGAGATCATTTGAACACTCAATCTTGGAGCTATAGCATTCCCGAGGAGATCAAGGAACCTTTGGTGTGATCGATGTTGCTTTTCAAAGTGAGTTTTTCTTTTCTAGTCTTTTGCCGCTTTTTTGTTGCTTTTTGTTGTTTAACTTGTGAGAGTGTTGTTTCACTTGTTTCTTTGAACTACTTCTAGTGTTTTAACTTGTTTTTAGCTTGTAGAAGTGTTGTTTCAATTTTTAGACTATCTTACCCAAGTGTCGTATGTGTTTTCCCATTTTTTGCATCAATGGTCATTGTTGTGGCAAATCCCTTCACATGCTTCATTTTCCTTCAGTTTGATTGATTCCTACACTTTTTTCACTTTCATGCATCATCACTTAGTTATATCTACACTCAACATCATACCATCCTTTATACCTGCTTGATTTCGCACTCCCCTTGGGTAGATTTAGGCGCCCCTTTTCCGAATCTCACACTTCACTGCATGCACTGTGCAATTTGGGAGCTCAAGGCCACTGCCTTGGCTTCTAGAATAACGCAAAGGCTATCTTGGCCTGGCTCCAACTATGCACTGTACAGTTTCAGGAGGAAGCCTTTCAGGCGCAGTTCCAAGATTGAACTATGCATTTTGCAGTTCCAGTCACCAAGCTTCCAAACTAACTGCAGGTAATGTGAAATGTGCATTTCCCACAGTCAACCAGTAACCTCTATCAACTAGAATTGTGCAATCTGTCCCATCATGAACCCAATTTTTTTATTGGTCTTGTCTTGAAGTTTCTTTGGTTTTTAAGCTGACATTTTCTTTCCATCAATGTTTTCTCTTTCCCACCGGTACAATAGTTGTTGAGCATCTCTCTAGTAGTTACAGTTAACATGGAATCCAAGAGAGCTGCATCAAAGGAAACCATTGACAACAGTACTAGGGAAGCAATTGAGAATATATTAGTTGACCTACCAGTTTATGTAGACGCTCAATTTTTCATTGAAAAGGGTACAACATTAAAATGGCATCGAATCAAGGATATTTTTGTAGAGGACTTTAAGGAAGACTTAGAGGACCAACATGTTTACCTTAGCATCCAACGGTCATGCTTATACAAGGTTTCCTGTAGGTTCCCTGCCTTCCCATGTGCGGACATTATTTGTTGGATTTTTTCACAGACAGATGAACAAACTATGACACTGAGCAGTGCCAGTCGTATAGATCTTGCCATATTTAGGTTGGAAAAATTTCAACATATGTATCATTTACCCCATCCAGTGAAGTGCATGGAGTCATTTATCTATGCCACCCATAGCTTTGCGAACACTAGAGATATCATCAAGCACTAGGTGAAAGAGTCATCAAATTTTAGATAAACACCCAATCATGTTTACAAGACAATGTCCTTGAGGAAGGCTTATGAATTCTTGATCATCTTTGCCTACAAAATATATGGTCAAGAGAACACATAAGCCTTTCCTAAAGGTTGGGTAGTCGTATTGGACCAGTTGGTGAATGTTTGGAAGCCATTCAACTAGTCAAATTTGTTGGCTCATCAGTTGAAGATCCATGTGACTAATGCCCTGAATCCACCCAAAAATTAGCAAGCAAGGTTCTACATGTCTGCATACTTACTTGATGCAATCTGTTCCCAACAATAGTTCCCTAGCATGAGCTAGACATGGACACCAAAAGAGACTATCGTCAATGTTTATTGCAAGTTTCTTTCTTGCTGCAATTATCGACAAGTGATGGAAAAGCTAACTGACCATTTTATCATCCTATTGCACAAGCTCATCTTTGATCAGGATCCACCTTGCATGTCCCGAGAGGCAATGGAGGCGACAGTGAACATTGCAGATTGGTATGCCTCATTAGGTGGCACCTTCATCAGAGTGTTTGGTAGAGAGAAGCCTCCACATGTTCTACCAAGGTATGCCACTGACAATTTGATCATTCAAGAGGTCTCATATCACCTCTCCATAGGGTTTTCAGTAGGATTGCATAGGAAGAAGAAAGCACCATGGCCCTGCTCCTAATTTACGGATCAGATTATAATATATTAAGAGCTTCAAGGATGTGGATGTTAAGGCTAAGGAGATAGTCAAATTTGAGTTTGGCACCAAAGAATTTAATCTGTATGATCCCCACGGTATTTGCAAGGACCACTGTGTGAGGTTGTATTTTCCATGGATCCACGGGGTAGTCATTGGCCAGAGGAGGACCCTTGGAGTTACTTTTACAATGCCTCCAAACTCCATGAGCTAGTCAACATAGAAACAACTCGGAAAGCTGCTCTGAAGATAGTAGTAAAACATGAAGCAAAAACAACAATAGGCAACAATTCAGTGTAGGACAAGGGAAAGAGGAATATTGTTGAGAATCCAAAAGCACAACAAAGTTGCAAGATGAAGGCAGCTCATATCATGGAGAAAACATCTTTGATAGCGGAAGAAACGAGGGATCAGCAGAAAAAGGAAGTAGAGCGAAGGAAGAGAGAAAAACAGAGGTTGGAAGAAGTAGAACTAAAGCTATAGGATACATAGAAGAAGTTGAAGGAAGAAAAGGGGCTGAGGAGGAGAGAAAGAGAAGAGAAGTAGAAATAGGAAGAGGAAAAAAGGCAAGGCGCGATGAAAGAGAAAACAATGCCCATACATTTTGATGAGTTGGAACAACCAACAACTGAAGAGAGGGTGAACAACTGCATGATCATGAGCTTGTTCAAAAAATTGAGCAACTGATCGAAGCGACAAACATGGAGTTGGAGCAGGAGCCACAAAATGAAGATACCGACCTTATGCCGAGAGCACTAGATGTCATCTCGCAACCTCCTCCACCTCTAGTGTTAGAACTAGTCCCGAGCGAGAAAAGAGAAGCTATTCTCCTTGATGATGATCCAGTCATGGATGTGTACAATATATCATTTGACGAGTAGTAGAAGAGGATTGTACAAGAATGGAAGAAGCACTTCCTGGATGATCATGCATCACCTACATTTATCAAGGAAAGGGGGATAGTGTCAGACACTAAGCATCATCCAACCTACCCTTTTGAAGCTAGCTTTGCCTATGCAAGAGCAATAAGATCAAATTCTAAGTACCTGATGTTCGAGAATGAACAAATGGAAAATAACTTGTAGGATTCCATGGAAGACGTAGAAAAACTTTGAGTGTCAACACAGAATGCAGTTTTCACAATGGGGGCGATGAGGAAAGTGATACTTGTTGAAGTATCAACACTTGAGAGTACCATACGAAAGCTCTATGACGGATTTGTCACCATGCATAAGGCAGTTTTTTAGGTGCATGGCCTACATCAATGGAGCAAAGATTTTGTTCAAAATCTAAAGAACATACATGTTGCCATCGCCCATGTGCAGGAATGGATAATGTTGTAAAATGGTTCCCGGCATCACTTAGCAAAGAAGAGGAAGCCACAGGTAGCGCTGGAGAAAGAAAAGGTTCAGATGTTGATCTAGAACTATAAGTAGCTCGTCTCATTCATTAACAGCATACATGTAGATTTTCCTGTACATTCGTAGCTCATGTAATGTACTAAAACACGAGACAAGAATCTACTCTACTCTTTAAATAGTGCAAAACAATGATCAATGAAAACAATAATCGATAAGAGGAAGATAATCAAAGACACATAAAAAAATTGTTTCTCTGGGAAATCCACTACTCAAAACTCCAACTATTTGTTGCATTAATCATAAATTTGAGTGATAATACAAAGCTTGTTCTCACAAGAACAATTCCTGCAAAAGTATGATTGTTACGAATAAAATATATAATAATATAAATATAAGTAACGAGGATAATTGTAATAATGATTAGTTAATAATAATTAGTAGTTAGGTTGAAGAGGCATGTCTAATAGGACATGACTCTTCATGAAGAGACACTTGCTTGATATATAAGCAAGCCTCTCATTCTCATTGCAAATCATTCATTCTTATTCATTTTTAATATATATTCTTGTATCTTCAATGGAGATCTTTATATTCCAAATCCTCGAGAGTAATTAACCTAAAGAACGAACTTTGTTCGCTACATTTGGTATCAGAACAGTTCGTCCTCTGGCTGCAACTGCTGCACAAAGCCACATTCTCCGATCCAGGTAACACTTAAAAAAAAGTCAATATATAATAGAAAAAAACTATATATTTCAAGAAAAGAATTATTATAAAAACAATTAAAAATAAAAACATATATATATATAAGAGCAATCTGCAGCCAACACTGCCATCCAACAGTGGGTTGTCGAGCTACAGGACGGTCGCCAAAACAGTCGTCTACACCACTGCTGTAGACCACCATACCAGAGTGACCAATCTAGTCCAGGCAGCCACAACAATACCCGTCGCCGCCCAGATAGAGTCCAACTGCTCTTCCATCCAACAGACAATCACCGCTGCTGTTATTTCTCATGCACGCCATTTGACCACCACTATCTGTTGTCCAGTGCCCGCACCTGCCACGTTGGTCTTATTCACTGCCTTCTGCTCTCCCTGTGCTCAGATAAACCACTGCCATAATCTGTTCCTGTAGCTATCTTGGCCACAGACTCAAACATCCAACTGTTTCATTTCGTTGAGTCGCCTGTCTCGTAGAGGTCCTTCCGCCGACAAATTATCCACGTATTTACCTTGTTCCGCCACTGTCGTTTCATATTTAAAGGGCTGCGCCATTTCATATTCAAGGGCACATTTAATTATATATAAATTATATAATTAAATAATATTTATATATATAATAAGAATTAACTATATAATATAGTATATAGTTTTAACTCAATGTGTGTGTATATATATACACACATTGAGTTAAAACTATATAATTTATTATACAGTTAATTCTTATTTTATATATAAATATTATTTAATTATATAATTTTTTAAATTAATTAATTCATAATTACATAAATTGTTAATTATAAAATTCATTATTTATATAATATAATTAATTAAAAAAAAATACTTGAAACTTAGAAAAAAAATACCAAGAAATTTCAAATCACTACGAATTATTGGGAATAGTCGATCTCTTACTAATAAGGAAGATTAAAGAAACTTGTATTATTAAACAAAAAGAAAATTAGAATATTATTGAGACGTTTTAAGTCTACATATAAATCTCAATATATAATTATAAGAGGAGGGGTTATTCATGAAGTAAAGAGTTTATTAAGGAAGAGGATTAGCAAAAAGTACTCAAATAAAAAGAAAAAAGAATTTATTTAAAAAAAAATTGATTTAAAAAGTATTTAATATTCAAGAAGTAAAAATGGAGTCTAATACAAAAATGAAGGTCAAAAGATTCCTAGAAACTTTACCTAGAGATAGTAAAGCGCTATTTAACATTAAAGGAAATTTAGCAGGAAAAGATGTTATTATTTCTATTTCTCTGGCAGAAGATGCAAATTATATAACACCTAAAATCGCAAACCAATTACTGATCCCAGAGTCAAATATAGCTGAAAAATTAGACTTTTTTCGCAATAAAATATATGATATAGCCAATTTACAGTTAAACATTGAAGATTATACATTTTTATCGCAATTCTCAGTTCAAACCCTATGGAACAATCAAGGTGACATTATTTTGGGATCACCTTGGATGGAAATGGTAGGATCTGTCATCTTAAATACGAAGAAAAAGTTTCTAACATTTTCTTACAAGAAGAAGAAAATAACACTCCAAGATGTTACACTGAAACCAAATTCAATAATGCTAGAAGATATATCAGATATTTCAAAAGTAATTTCTCAAGAAGGTAAAAAACTATTACAAAATTTGCAAAATGAAATTGACAAAATCACTATTGACAAAAATGAAGAAGTTTCTCGACTTAAAAACCATAGTGAAAAATTATTGATGCAAATTACGAAACTTAAGAAATATAAGAAGTCATTAGAAAGCAAGGTACAACAACTTGTCGAGAAGGAAGCATCAAATATAGGAATTCAAGTTGACGACAAAGCAATAGATACCAATCCAGTGAATATGACTACTCAAGAAGACAAGCAAGTTGAAGAAAAGATGCGCTTGGATGTTGCAATTCGGATGATAAACACCCCAAGTGAAGGTTCGGTAACGAAATCAACAACATCATGCCCTGAAGTAAATAAAAAAAATTCCACACACCTAATAAGGGAAAGTAAAGTCCCATATCAACATCCGAATCATGAGAGTAGACAACTCAACCAAGCTACATATCGGGACCATTCAGACCAGAAACAACAAATTGATGTTTCAGAGAATAATGACGTAAAATCAATCTCGTCTTATGCTAACAAATTGTTACAAAATTCTAGTGATCAGAATTCTACACAGAAGATTAATCTAGGATGGTCTGATCCCTTCTCAGTGCGACAATTTTGTTTGTCACTTAGAAGATCATATCAGCTTGTATAGACAAAGATGTTTGTTCCGAGAGAGAAAGTCATTCGAAGCCGAAAAAGAGATCAAGCCTTTTTCATCGACAAGCTTTGAGGACAAAGCTTTTTGAGGAAGAAGGCAATGTTACGAATAAAATATATAATAATATAAATATAAGTAACGAGGATAATTGTAATAATGATTAGTTAATAATAATTAGTAGTTAGGTTGAAGAGGCATGTCTAATAGGACATGACTCTTCATGAAGAGACACTTGCTTGATATATAAGCAAGGCTCTCGTTCTCATTGTAAATCATTCATTCTTATTCATTTTTAATATATATTCTTGTATCTTCAATGGAGATCTTTATATTCCAAATATTCTGGAGTAATTAACCTAAAGAACGAACTTTTTTCATTACAATGATTAACTCTCTGACTCACAAGCTCGCACTAACCAAAACTTCGGTAATTTCTGCTGCTTATTGACCCCTATTTCCTTGTGCTTTTTGTAAGGATCAACCCATATTTAATTGGGAAATCCTTCTTCCATAATTGCACAATCTAAAACTAGGTCCTTCTCTAATTGCATGCATGACCTGTACAACTCGGATCATTCTACAAATGATAGTCCACTATCCTTACACTCTAGTCTCAACTGGATCTTTCTTTGAACTGACATGCATGAGTTTCTCATGAGGGAATCTTTAATTAGCTGAAGTAGGATTGAGGATGAACCAGTGCACCAACTCACTAATAGACCTCTACTAGTTCCTCCAACAATTAGAACTAGTTTAACTGACCATAACTCAGTCAAACTGAGTTATCTAATTACAATTCAAATAAACTCATCTTGGAACCCTAAAATTTAGGGAGAACATATACATGACTACAAAAAGACTTCCAAATCAAAATTCCTAGGCTAATTAAGTTAATTAAACTTAATTAACTATTTACAAGTTGCTATGAGAATAAAATTTGATTTTAATTCACAGTTTAATTCAAGGACAAATTAAAATGGAATTTCGTGTTTCCATTTCTCAACACTCCCTCTCAACAAGAAAGGGATTATCAGCTACCCCGATCCTATCTCTGTGAAACTCGAATTTACACCTTGACAATTTCTTTTTCAATATGTCAGCATCTTTCTCCTTCATGGGAATGTACTCCAACAACATAATCCACCTCAATACACAATCTCGAAGATGATGATATTGGATATCTATATGCTTGGACAGATTATGAAAAACTAGATTTTCAGAGAGTTTGATATAACTCTGATTATAGTTCTAAATCACAGGTGGATCCATCTGCTGACCAAACAAACCAACCAAACTATTCCTCATCCAGATGGCCTCATATGATGCCTGACTTGTAGCCATGTACTCCACCTCTACCAAACTGAGTATAACCGATCTACGTTTCCTATTATACCAAGAAAAAGTTGTTGAACCAATAATGAAGATCCCTCCTGATGTGCTCTTCCTATCGGATGGACTCCCTTCCCAATCTGCATCGGTGAAGCCTTGATGCTTCACTCTCTCTGTCCATCTGTACCACAATCCATAATGAGTAGTTCCCTTGAGGTATCTTAACAATTTCTTTGTCACCTTCCAATATAGCTTGGTAGGCCTAACCATCGCTTGACTAAGTTGGCTAACTGCATAACACATATCTGGTCGTGTGTTCACCAAATACATGAGTGAATCCACAAGCTACCTGTAAACAATAGCTTCCACTACTTCCCCTGAATTAGCATACTCCTTCCTCTAGTTACCTGTTAGACGAGTCTCCATGGGTTTTCTACTCTCCGTGCGGAACCTCCTGAGTATCTCATTGGCATACTTTCCCTGAGACAAAAACAATTCCCCATCACCCTGCCATACTTCCATGCCCATAAAATAATGCATGAGCCCCATGTCCTTCATCTCAAACTTTCTTGTAAGATCCTCCTTGCACGACCCGATCAATTGATTATCACATGTCAAAATCAAATCATTGACATATAACACAATGATCAACAATTTACCTTCCAACACTATGTGGTACAGGTTCTCATCTGCTTCACTCTTAGTGAAGCCCGAACTAGTGAAGTAGCTATCGATCCTAGTGTACCAAGCACGGGGTTCTTGCTTCAACCCATACAATTCTCTCTTGAGCCAATGCACATGCGACTCATGGTTGAAGGTCTCAAAACCTTCAGGCTTCTCTCTGTACACCTCTTCCTCAATTGTGCCATTAAGGAAGGCTTTCTTTACATCCATCTGATGTATCTTCCAACCCATCTGTGATGATAGTGCCAATATGGATTTAATCGATGTGTACCTTGCAACAGGAGAAAAGGTCTCATTATAGTCAATCCCCTCTACTTGTGGAAATTCACGGGCCACAAACTTGTCCTTATACTTCTCCACACTACCATATACAACATGCTTTACCTTTTAAAGTCGTTAGAAGCTCACTACTGACTTTTCCTTCAGTCTCGGGACCACATCACAAACACTGTATCTAGTGTACCTCTCAAGTGACCTCCTCTTTCTGCACTGAGATGTGGGTGCTCCCAAATTCTCCCGTTCATCATGCAATAACTTGTCAGCCTCTCTAGTGCGCTTTTTCCCATCTCTGAAAGACTCTTCCTGAGTGGATGTCTCTACTCTCGGATCCTCTGCATGTGGTTTCTCCACATCAATCTTAGGCTCCTCAACCTTAGGAGCTAAAATATCCTCAACCGCATGTAGCTGAAGCTCCCTCTAAAGGGAAACTCGCATGACCTTCTCGTCATCGAATCTAACATCCCTGCGAGCCACTGCCATCATGTTGGTCAAGCTTCTTATGTGCATCTTTGGTCACATGATAATATACCAATGACCCAAAAATCCTGAAGTGACCAACATCTCGTCTCTTACCGAAGAAAGCCTCCTCTGGTGTCTTCATCCCAAGTATCTGATGTAGGCTTTTGTTATGCAAATAAATATTTTTGTTGCATGCCTCAGCCCACAAGTGTAGTGGTAGGACCTGATCATGCAACATCGCCCATGTTTCTCCTACAATGCTTTTGTTCTTCCTCTCAGCCACCCGATTCTGTTGTGGTTTATGGGGTGTTATCAACTCTCGTTTAATCCCTTTTGCTATAGATAAGTTCTTAAACTCATTTCGGACATACTCATCACCGTTATCAATACTAAAATCTTTAACCTTATTTCCAGACTCTTTCTAGACCAATGCTTTAAATTCACAAAACTTTGTAAAATTTTGATCCTTCTTCTGCATGAAAAATATCCAACATTTACGAGAAAAGTCGTTAACAAATATAACATAATACCTATGTTTGGTTGTGGATGGTATCAATAGTGGTCCACACACATCTGAATGGACTCTCTCTATAATCGCCTCTGCTCGATTGTCTCTATCATGAAAGGAATCCTTGGTGTATTTTCCCAAAGTACACCCCTTACATGTATCAACTTGCTCTAGCGTACCTGTGGGAAGTCTAGTAGAGATCTACTGCATGATTTTCAACTCCCCATGATGCAAGTGACCCAATCGCCTATGCCACAACTCTCTAATGTCTCGGCTCTGCACCTTCTATGCTTTCGTGCTCAAAGAAGCACAATCCTCTACCTCCAACTTATAAATATTCTTAACTCGAACCCCTATCTTCTTTACCTAACCCGTGGCTATGTATTGAAGGAATGCCTTTCCTTTGCTAAAGACCACATCATAGCCTTTATCCTCTAACATGGAAACTGATACTAAGTTCTTCTTCAACCCAAGAACATACATAACATCTCTCAAGGTGAAAGGAGCACCCTTCTCCCTCTTAAAAGTGTCCATGCCCAATCCAATAGCACTATACCTCCCATCATCACTGATCTTGATATGCATCTGGAGATCCCTCTCCTCCAGGTCATTGAACAACTCCTTGTCACCAGTCATATGGAATGAAGCTCCACTGTCAAGGTACCATACACTACCCATGATTGATGACACCATGCATGCAATGAGAGTAGAGTCCAATTAAAATTGAGAGGCCAATGCCTCACCCATCACTCCTTCTAAGGACTTCTTCTTGGATGTCTTGAGAGGATAGTTTGTAGCAAAATCTCCCAGCTCATGACAATGAAAGCACTTAAATTTGTTAGGATATTCCGACACATAGGATATAGTTAAGTTCAACTTGGTCTAGTATAGAGTTAGGTTAGAGTTAGGTAAAGTGTGTTTCTTTACCGTTGTACATTTTGTAACTTACAATCCGACGGTCACGATATGTAGTGATCCGATGGTTCACTCTCACCTCGGTATTACCGACACTTGATCCGTGGCTTGACACCCGATTGGTCCATGAGTTCTATTTAAAGCGCATGGAGGGTCATTGTTCGGGTAATCCGTGCATGAGAGAAGCTTATGTAAATTTTCATTCTTTGATTAATAAATTGCCTGTAGTACCCACGTTGGGACAGGCCGTGGACTGTTTCCCTCCTTGCACTCTGAGGGTTTTAACCACGTCAAAAATACTGGTGTATTGATTTGAGATCTGGTTGTGAGCGGTGTCCTTTTGGTATTCTTTCTGTGGAACTTACCCTGTAAATTCCTACATGGTATCAGAGCTATTTGAGGGCCGCGTCCGTTGGTGATCCAAATCTGAAGCCGGTAGAACTGCATGCGGCTGTCGTTTCCTAGATCTGCTGTTTCTGACTGCTTTCGGGCCGAGAGGACTGCTCTGTTGCGTTCGGAGCATCTGTTCCAGTGAGGAACCCCTTTCGTTTCACGCGAAAAGGTTTCCGGTAGCCCTAGCTGCGTCATTTTTCAGATCGGGAGGTATACAGTGTTTTTTTTGCAGTTTACTGTTATTTTCTCTCTGCTTATTTCGGTCTCAGTTTATTTAGCCTTTTTTTTTAACCGGATCTATACCTTTCATTTCTGCGTATGCTCTTTGCCCTGCGACTCTATGCGATCTGGGCAAATCAGAAACAAAAAGGAAGGATTTTTCTCATGCGTATGCTCTTTTCCCTGCACCTTAGTGTGATCTCGGAAAATCAGAAACATTGAGAAAAATATTTAGTTTTTCGGCTAAAGCTAACTTTGAGATTTTTTTTAAAATTTCTAGTTTTTTGGCTAAAGCTAACTTCGAGCCGCAAGGTTCGTTTTTCTTTGCATATTCGTGTTGGGTTTTGTGTTTTGTGTTTTGTAGGGAAAAAGAGCTTTCTCAAGGCAAGCACGCAAACCGAGGCCCCCTACAAAATTTAGACATGTATTTATTCTTACCTCCATGGTAAGAATCCAATTTGGAATGGGACACCTTCCTTTTCCATTTATTTTCCTTTCCCTCTAAGCCACAATTTTCCTCGTCATCAGTGTTTGATGAGGAGCCATCTCTGGTGTTCCTTCTAATCTCCTCCTGCATCAAATTTAACCATAGTCGTTCCCAATATTGCAGCTTCTCCCTCCAATTGACAGTGTCCTGATAGTTATTACAACTCTTGGGAAGGCCTAGGAGAGTTAGGCTCACAATATCATCCTCAGAAACGGTTATTCCAACACTTCCAAGCTCATCATGACTGTGAGTGAACTTGGTCAAGTATTTTGGAATGGCCTCGCTTTTCTCCATCTTGATTTTTCGAAGTTTGTCTTTCAATGCCAACTTCCTTTTGTCACTGCTATTCTAGAATAGGTCTGTCAATTCTTTCCACATAGCATACAGAGTTTCCTTCCCATGGAGACTTGAGACAATGTGGTCTCGAACTCCCTCAAGGATTATCTGCCTCACCATCACCACACACTTCTTCCATTCAACCAGATTTTGTGCATCCGATGCTACTAGCTTAGGAATGTCTTTCTCAATGAATTCCTTGAGGCCATTATCCTCCAGTTAAGCCTCCATCCCATCCTTCTAGGATATATAATTTGAGCCGCCTTCCAAGGCATACTTGAGCCTCAACCCATAGAAAGCCATTTTTTGATCCTGAAGTATGTATTGCAAATTCAAATTTCACATGTAACCAAAAACTCAAAACTTTGAAATCTCCTCTAGTATACTGTCTTTAGCTACGATACCATGTATATTTTCCTGTAGATTCACAACTCATATAATCAACTAAAACACAAGACATGAATCTACTCTATTGTTTAAACAATGCAAACCAATGATCAATGAAAACAATAATCGAAAAGAGGAAGATAATCAAAGACACATAACAAAATTGTTTCTTTGGAGAAAGCCACTACTCAAAACCTCGACTATCTATTGCATTAATCTTAGATCTGAGTGATAATACAAAGATTTTTCTCACAAGAACAATTTCTGCACAAGTATGATCAACTCTCTGCCTCACAAGCCCGCACTGACCAACACTTAGCCAATTTATAGTTCTTTTTGAGCCCCCATTTCCTTGCACAATTTGTGAGGATCAACCCATATTTAATTAGGAAATCCTTCCTCCATAACTATGCAATCTAAAACTAGGTCCTCATCTGATTTGATGCATGACCTGTACAACTCAGATCATTCTACAATTGATAATACATTTTCCCTGCACTCTAGTCTCAACTGGGTCTTTCTCTGAACTGACATGCATGAGTTTCTCATGAGGGAATATTCAGTTAGTTGGAATAGCATTGAGGATGCACTAGCGCACCAACTTACTACTAGACCTCTACTAGTTCCTCCAACAGTTAGAACTAGTTTAACTGACCATAACTCAGTCAAACTGAGTTATCTAATTATAAATCAAATAAACTCAACCTGAACACCTAAAATTTAGGGAGATAATATACATGACTACAGAAATACTTCCAAATTGAAATTCCTAAGCTAATTAAGTTAATTAAACTTAATTAACTATTTAGAAGTTGCTATGAGAATATAATTCGATTTTAATTCACAGTTTAATTCAAGGAAAAATTAAACTGGAATTTTTTGTTTCCATTTCTCAACAATACATGCCTCATATGCACTGTTGTACAACAGTTTGGATGTCATGGTGAGAATGCATGGGATCCCATCAATCAGTTCCCTCACCAAAGCTAGACCCCAGAACCAAGTTTGGCTAGAGATCGATGAGTACATGGAGCAGCGAAGGTGAGAGGTCACTAAGGAAGACTTGGAGCTGAGCGCACATAACATGTAGAAGTACATTGGTGGTTCTATCATGGTCAACACCATGTTGCACAGGCTTCAGAATGAGTTGGATATAGTTTCCAAGACCATATACCCAGATGCAATGGAGGCAAGAGTCCACTATAAAAAGGACATCATCAAGAAGTTTGGGGACACCATCGCACAGTACTAAGCTTAGAATCAATATGTGACCAAGAAGCACCAAGTGGAGGTTGTCAAGTTGTTATTTCCCCAAACTTCAGAATCATAGTGTTTTGTCTTGTTAGGTTGTCTCTAACGTGTTTTGTCTTACACGGGTACATGTGGAAAATGTAATATTATTTGTAAATATGTTGTAAGTGAAATTTAAAGTTTCATTAGTGGAATGTTAAAGGTCATCATGTTATGTAATTAGTTACTTGTAAGGAAGTTGAAGAGTCATGAGGGTAGTCAAAGAGTCATAAAGGGGAATGTTAAGGGTCACCCCACCCTTTGTTATAAATAGAACCTCATAACTCATAGATGGGGCTTTTGGGAACCAAGCTTTTGGCTAGGATTAGGCTTAGAGAAGGCTTGGGAGTATTTTGAAGAGCCTTGGCTTCTCCATAGCATAGAGCGAGTATATGTTTTTGGAGGAGCAGGTGTTCTTGACTGTAATGTTCCACTATTGGGGCTAGTGGTCGTCAATGGTGTATGTATGGATGGAACTTTCACTTATAATAATAATATCAGAGCCATCATACTTTCATGGATATGTCGTTATTGTAGTTGGACTATTCTGGTTTCTTTAGCAATGTATGTTGTTTAACTTATGCATTTTCTTATGAACTATTTTGTATGCAATTGTATGAATCTTGTTGAATGTGTGTTGTTGGATTAACTCATCACTTTAATTTGTGGACAATTCTGCATTTTAGATTTTTATGTCAATCCGCTCATGTGTTCCTTTCAAGCTACATACTATTACATGCTTCTAAGGGGCACACTTCCTTTTCCCCTCCGTGTGTTAGAACCTTCATGCATTGCACTTGACTCTCTGCATGGTCACACACTTTCTCTCACCCAAAGTTATCGTACTTACCTCTGCATGATACGTCGGTTAAGGCATTACACTACTACCCACTACTCCTAATCCAAATGGTTTTGTTGGGCGTTGGATTTACAGTTCAATAAAATCCTTCAAAGCTTAATTTTTCAACCTGGGGTTACTTAAGTTTAGAGGAGTAGCATAGGAAATGCCAAAGACTTCTACTTTAACTTCTATAAATCCCACTTCTAACCTTCTAACTAAATTTTGCAGAATCAACAGGAAATGAAATTGCAAAGAAAACCTTTAGCAGAACAACACCAAGCCACTTTGGGTAATGGATTCAATTCAAGAAAAATACTTGCAAAGAAACCTTGACAAAAAAATTAAAGCATGCCTTGCAATCAATTTGAAAAGAATGCTGGAAAATGAAATATTTTCTTGTAATAAAAACTCCAATGCTTTAAAAAGAACAGAAGGAATGATATTCTATTATACTTATAAATTTGTGTCCTTTACTAAAGATATCTCATTCCTATACTAGAGAAACCATGTGTCTGTACCGAAACGAGTCTCATTCCTGCACTACGATACTATGTTCTGGTAAAAAAATGCTTTGTTCTTGTATTGGAATGTTATGTTCTTGTATAGGAACATTATGTTCCTATACTAAGAACTCATTGTTCTTACACTAGAACACACTGTTCCTGCACTAGGACAGTCTTGTTCCAATTACCCTTCACTTGAATATGAATGTGTTATAGCTGGAAATAAATGAAAACAAAGAGGAAAAACTTAAGCTTGAACTTTAATAAAAAGACTCCAAATACAAAAAAAATGCTCAATGAAAATGACTGTAAAAGTTGGAAAGGAAATCTTGCAATGGTAGAAAAGGAAACACACTTGTGCTATAAATAAGAGTGCCTATACAAAAGTTAGAACTTAACCTTTTTAGATCTCAGTCACAATAATAGATAAACTCTGCATTGAAAGATAAATTCCATAAAATTGTTAATCTTGAAAAGGCACCATAAATGATCCTTGTAATCAATAATGTTCAAGTTGCATTCATATACAAAATTGTTACAGTTTAATCTTTACATACATAGTTGTTATTATATTGCTAAATTTTGTGTTCATATAAGGCACACATATGCTGGAAGGAAAATGATTTAAACTTCAAACTCATAACCTTAACCAATCTTTTAGAAAGAACTCAGAAATCATTTCTCATAAAAAAGGACAAAACAATGCGATACTTTCAAGAACGTAAAGAAATACTAAAACTAGAAATGGAAATTAACTCAATCACACGGAGAATCCTCAGATCTGAGATCACACACAAAACATTCACAAGGGTTTCATAAAATCTACAAGCTCAAGCATGTAAAAGAAATCACTTTGTTCACACTGGCATAACTAGATCTAAACAACTTACAAAAGATAGGGAGAACGAGATGGGTTGGCTGGGCCCTAGCCAACTAGCTCGTTGCCCTCTTCGAAAACTTATATCAACTACGCGAAAAAAACATTACAAATAATGACAGGAATGAAAATATGAAATTGGAATCAACCCCTTCTTTTATTCAAAGTCTTATGCAAATACACATTATAAAACCATGTATCCAGCCTAGAGAGATAGAGAAATACAAGATTACAAAATTACAATGGAAGTGTATAAAAAATCCTTCAAAGTATTGCTAGCTTATCCTATCCTAGAATCCCTATTTTATACATGAAAAATTTGCTCCCTTCTGTGATGAAAACTTAACAAAAAAACAAGTATGAACAGTGACTGACCTCCATATTTAGTCCATCCATAACACTCCAAGCCTCTCTTTAGCTCATCCATAATGCTCCTGACCTAATGCAAAAAATGGAACAAACCCTCGGTGAAAGGTGCGCACCATTCCTTAACAAGTGTATATATTTTGGAGTCAATCTGAAATGAATGGGCTAGCTATCCACCTGGTATAAGAATGACGTGCAATACAAGTTCAAGTACGAATCCTACACCAACCAAACTCCAATTTTGATTAATGACATTTACTCACCATGCCTTAAGGAAATATGAAAAGATAAGTTACAAAGGAAATTAAGCCTATTCAACCTTTTTAGTAACAAATAAGCCCTTATAATCCATATCCAATAAAATCACAAAAAGAGATCAAGAACCATGTGTGAAGGTTTTAATTTAGTTGTGAAACAGAGGTTTAGGTAGCATAGTTAGGGCAAGGATAAGGTTAAAAAAAGGATAAGTGTGATGACCAACATCCCCCCAACCTCATATTGTTGTGTGTCCTCACACAACTACTAACCTCTGCAAAAAACAAAATTGAAAGCCTTCCTTTATTTATGGAACTCAATATTGATTCCCGACCCCTCTGCCTTCAGCTTCTTAATATGGTATTTCCTTAGGTGCTTAACCACTTTCCTCAAATGATTTTTATAGTGAGATGCATGAAATTTCCATTTCTTTGCCCGTCGCTTCCATTCCTACATTGTTGTTAACAATTCTTCATTCCTTCTCTTCAATGTAGTATTTTGATCCATTACACATCAATTTAAAACTTTAAATTTGTATATCTGCTGCTTCAACTCCTGAATTATATCAAAGCCATAATTTGGCTCTTCATGTTCTTCTTGTATTGTCCCCCTTTCAGCCACTAACTCATGAAAATTGTCATTATTTCCTATTTCTTTTTCAAACTCCTGAGTTTCAAGATCCTAAGGAATAGTATCCTCATGTGTTTCTATTGTAGGGTCTTCTGCTACTCCTGGCACCGTGTCCTATTTGTGAGATACATTTTTCTTCTTGGCTTCCTTCATCAGAGATGATATAAGGATGTCATCTTCCTCCTCAACATAACCTGGACTGAAGATCGAAGTACCCAAGACTGAAGATTGAAGTACCCAAGATTGCAACTTCTGCTTATATAGAAAGTTTATTTTTCACTATCAAAATTTCTACAGGAATCTCCACAGAGGGGTTTCCCAGGGGAATACACTCCTCAAAGTCCTCAATGATCTCCATTGTAGTAGTTTTCTTAACTGACTCTATTCCCACCGAAGTATGGCGTCTTTTCAATGAACCTCATGTAACCTTTCGTGAATGTTTAGACTTCTCGATTTCACTTTGTCCCTTACTCTACTCCTTGTTAGGTTTCAGCTCTTAGACTGGGTTTGTCAATTTTCGGTATTCCTCCTTTGCCACCTTTTAAAGGTGGTGGCTTCTTCCCCTATTGCTGACTAGCTGCTAACTTGACAACCTTTTTGCTTCATTTTTGTAGATGAATCCTACCATGAGGTCATTTTACTATGCTTTCACCCTTAAATGTTTTCAAAAATGTCTCCCATGTGGTGCCTCTATTTTCCAACTCTCTTCTAACTATAATTTTGATTAGGCCATAGTGGCATAATTTAAAACCTATCTAGTCTCTCCTACTCTTTTTCACACTTCTAGACAACTTATATAAAATTTTCAATAGGAAATGAGGGAAATTGATCAATTTACCTGACTCGAAATGTAGCAGAAGTTGAATGTGGTAGAGACAAGTTAATGAGTACCTCCTTTCATAGGTGAGGAAATTCTGGAGAATGTACAACAAGTGTTTTCATTTCTCAACCATAGTGTTCCTCTGCAACCCAATTTTTTAGTTCACAATGTGATCTTCTTCAAGAAGAAAATGATGCCACACACGCTTCTCAAATTCACCCTTCTTAAACCATTTCTCACTCATCGATGGTAGCTCCATGGCTTGAGAAATATAATGCTCCATCACTTGAAACTATAAAGATTTGACTTTCGCCATCTTTCCATCAAAGGTGCGTGCAAATTCCATAGCTACAACGAAGTCGTAACCATCGAAGTTGAGCAGACTGCCCTCATACTCAACCATCCGCTCCAGTTCCTTTAAAGACCATGGATCAATGCAAATAGATGCCATATCATTCAAAGGTTACACTACTCCCACTCTCCTGCAAAATCCTGCAAAGAAGACCCTTATGGACATAATCTTTTTGAAAATATTGAGGGTGTGCTAAATATCTTTGTATTTGTAAAATTTGAATTGCATGCATCGATGCCTTAATTCACATTCCTCAACGTCCTATCCACTTATACCAGTGATTAGAATGACTTCCACCCTATCAATGTAAAAATTTTATTGGAAAGGCTAAAGATTTGGTATGATTTCGAGGCAAGTAGGGTAATGATGATTAACAATGGTGGCGATGGTTTAGAATTTCAAGAAGGAAATGCATGGTTTACACATGATAATAGCCAAATCATTAAAAAAGTAACAAGGTTCAATTAATTAATTGGTTAAGGAAGGAATATTTGATGAAAGTCCTTGATCCCCATCATGATTTTAACTGGAACATGGTACTTCTTTAAAAATAAGGTTAACTAGACCATAATATCCCTACACTTAAAATATTTATTCCTATTGGCAATGATAAATAATGTCAATCAAATAAAAAATTTAACAATCGTTGCTTTTAAAAAATAGCCATCATACTTCTAAAACATGATTCAAACAATCCATTAAAACTCATGATTGCAGTGAAATTTTTGTACTATGACAGGGTTCCTACACTCAAACCTAGCTTTCTTGTACTGAAACATATTCCTGCACTAGAAGCTACGGTTCCTGTACTACATAAGGGATCCTCACAAAATAAAATTTCCTTTGTTATACACCAACTAAATTCATCAATAAATTGCATAATTTAAAGGAGTTTCTTCTATCGCCAAATCCCAAGTGTCATTATGCTTCCTTGATCTGATCAGGTGAGGTCTTCAAAGATTCATTAAATCCTGCAAAAAATTATGAGGGAAAGAAAGAAGCGGGACAGGGATAAATTTTTAGAAATGGAAGGAAATTATTGAGGGCACTTAGAATGTTATAAACCACTATAGGGATATAGGAAAAGGTAGTGGGGAAATTTTTTAGGAATAAGAGGGAAAACAAAAGTTGGGACAGGAAACTTTGTGAAGAATAGGAGGAAAATTTTAACTAGGACAAGAGAGGAAATAGAGGGAAAATTACGAAAAGGGAACAAGAATAAAGGCATATTTTTTACCTCAATTCACAGATGTCTCTACCACATAGTGTTGTACCATGAATGAATTAACTACAGTGGGAAATCTCCCATGTCAATTTCCTTGAACTTGGATAAGGGCTCAGCTCTGCCAGTCATTCTGTTGTCACCAAAAAACTTTTCAGAGACCTGCTTCTTCTCAATTAAAATAATCATTTATAATAATCAAGTAACATCCCTTTTTATTATACCAAAAACTAATCCACCCGCTAGAATGCTAGTTTTCAAGTGAATCCTTCCATAACCATGTCTGCATGCTGATTTTCATAGTTTTAGGTAGATATTTTTTTTCAATTTGTTAATTTTTTGAATTTTTTTTTCATTGGAAAAGAGAAATAAAATTTGCAGTAGTTTGGCATCACCACCTACCATTCTTAATTCTGATTGTTGGTGCACCTTTTGTATAAAGTTTTCCTTGGTAGTGGGCTAAAAATATACTTTAAGTCTATGCATGTTTACAAGGAAACTGATTCCAGTCCATCAATGGCCTTGATTTCTACTGCGCCATTTCAAAAACCTTCACCACTTCATATGATCCCATCCAACGTGTACAAAATTTCCCTTTAAAATGTTTGAATTTGGAATCATAGAGGAATACCAAATCACCTGGTTGGAACTACTTTTTTATTAGCCTGTCATGCCATTTCCTTCGTTGTTTTTGCATTAATGTATTCTGTTGGACAACATCCCTTCTGATTTCATCAATTTAATTTAGCTATAAGAGACGTTGTTGTTGTGATTTTGGAGGATCTAATACTAATTGGAAAGCAATTCTGAAAGTTTTGATCTGGAATTCAAACGGCAATAAGACCTACTTTCCACACACCAACTCAAAAGGTGTATGACTTGTATTATTCCTCCAGGTAGTTTTATAAGCCCATAAGGCCTTAGGTAAAATGTTTGCCCAATATTTCTTATGAAGGTTCATTGTTTTATTAAGAATGTACTCGATCACCTTGTTAGTAGATTCTAATTGGCCATTTTCCTTTGGGTGGTATGGCGTTGATTTCCTGTGTCGAATTTTATATTGATCCATAATACCTTTCACCATATTAGAAAAAAATTGAGGTCCATTGTTAGAAACAATTTATCTAGGAACACTAAATCTAGTAAAAATTTCACTAAATAAAAATTCAACAACTTTTTCAGTGGAAAAAGAAACAACTTTAGCTTCTACCCATTTTGTTACAAAATCTGTGCAAACCAAGATATGTCTTTTGTGTAAGGATGTTGGAGCTATAGGTCCTACACAATCGATAGCTCATTTTTCAAACAGTTCAATCATAACTTGAGTATGAAAAGGAATTTCATTGGCTTGACCGAGTTGACCCATTCACTCACAATTATCAGAGTGCTTGACATATTGTTTGACATCCCTGAACAAGGAAGGCCAAAAGTAGCCAACACAGAGGATTTTATATGTTGTCCTTCTATCAAGAAAATGGCCCCGACAAGGTTCATCATGGGTGATGAGGCCCATGAATAGGTAAATTATATGGGCCTTAATGCCACTCTCCATCTTATTAAAATCAACATTTCTCACATTTCTTTACATATTTTATTATATATTTCTTAGTGAGAAGGGCAAAGGTGAGATGTTATGTCATGTCATGTAATGTGCATTAATTGCAAGATTTGGAGCGGTTTTGGGTTAATTTAAGTGCAGGAACTTGAAGTAGACAAGCAAGAGGGATTTGATGAGATTGGGTCTCCCTCCTTAAATCCTCAATCACTTGAAGATTCCTCCACCAGATCTACTCATCTCGGAGTTATAAGCAGCCAAGCCCACCGAGTTCATTGGAAGCGAAGCCAGTGATAGTTGATGACAATTTAATCTCGAGATTGGGAGCCAAGCCTCCCTAATTTTAAGGAAGTTGTTGGTAGCTTCAGTGGTATAAATAAGAATGCCTAGGGCCTCATTAGGATTTGACTTTTTATTGTAGCCAAGAGGCAATTTCATGTTGAAGATATTGTTACTGTTATTCTGAGTTTTTTTTTGACATTTTGGCGATAGTGAAAAGGGTTTCTTTGATCCAACACTGATTTGACTCAGAGGGTTGCAGCTCCTGGGTTAGGGCCCAAACCTAGCAGCATAGGTTCCTCTTCTTTTTTGTACATGTATCCTTAGATTATAATCATAGATTAGCTGTTGAAATTATTTTATCTTTGTTTAATTTACAAGTCTTTGAATGATTGGTTAGTTTTTCTTCCATTAGTTGGAGAAGTAGATCAATGTTACAGTAGTGAAAGAAAAGACTCTAGAAAATCTTGTGATGCTGCCCTCATCCTCATCTCCCTTGTGGGATCATGGTTTGAGGGCCCCACTCTCACAACCCCAAAAACAAAGTTATCTTTTGGTTATTCCATAACCTAGGATTTCTTGTTGAGTATATCATTGTTAATGATTTCTTAGAAGCACCTGCAATTGTCATTTTGGTTTCTTAAGTTTGTTGTAGATTAGAAAGAATTATATTCCATAGATTTGATCCACTAGCCATCAATAAATTAGTTTCTCAAATTCAACTCCTCTTTTCCACATTTACATAAAGTTGTTCATAAATGAATAAATGAATATGTGTTGTTGCAGGAGCTTCTAATCTGCAAGGAGGAACTAATTCCACCAGCCTCATCTAAGTCTTCTCCACCTCTTGCCAAACCCTACCAACCACCAATTCAGATTTTTTTTACCGTGGACAACCACCATGAGAAAATCCAGCCATATTGAAGAGTTGTGTTGATCCTTGGGTAGTGTGCACCTTCCCCATACTTTATTCCACCATCGTACACCTTCCCAACACTTCCTTTCACCTTCCCTAAGTTCCTATAGCTTTCAGCTAAGTTTCTTGTAGTAACTACAGGAAATCTTGTAACATCTACATGAAACCCTGTAACAACCTGTTTTAGACTATTTTTGGTTGAAATGATAACTAGAGCCTAGGGAAGGCCTTCAACTTGACCTCCATACCCCTCAATGCCATTTTTGACTAGTTTTTGTATTCCTTCCTCCCTTGCAAAAGATCATCTTGTTTAGTTTAACATTTACATTTCTAAATTGAAAACCAAAAGAATCGTTTCTGCAAATTTAGCTAGTGCATGCATACATCAATCTTAGCAATGTTAGTATCATTCCCATGCTTACTTATTCTAGATAACTAGATGATAGAATGCAAGGTTAAATTAGGTATCTTTTGCAAGTAATGTGTGTTAAATATTATCTAGGTAATTTCATGTCATTTCATAGCAATTTCTATCCAGCACTTTCATTTCCTTAACATAGGCCAACAATTACTTTTTGAATTAGAGATAGCTTTACATTCATTGTCAGTAGTTAGCCTCCTTTTAGTCAATAGAAGGTTTCTTTGAAAAACCCTAGTGGTATATCGCCCCAGTTGAGAAGTGACAAGAGTAGATTGTTGCATCTTCTATGCATATAATACTATCACCTCCAAGTTGGTACGAACCCCAGGTTGATAAAGTAAATTTGGTTGCTATTACACAACATTTTGTCACTATCCCTGTACTCCCCTTTCCTTGATCCTTGAGGACCTCTACAGTGAACCCCGCATGCTTTGCCTTCATGAACAAATTCCCATTATATCCCTCTTCATGAATAGATCATTTCCCTTTTGCACCATTTCCCATGAAATTTTTATTTTTCCCAGTTTACAAGGCCGACGCTAATGGCCTTTGTCTCCCCCGCACCAATGTGCAGAGATTAGCACTATTCCCTACGCTGATTGGTGTGACTGAGCTGTGTTCTAGTCCTGTTGGTCCTATTATGGAAAGTATTTTAAATTAGAGCCAAAGCTTCCAACTCTAGAAGCTTCGCAACGCAAGTCTGGTAAATGGTTTGGCCGGATGGAGTCGAGGATGACAGTTTGGGCTCCTTTCCCCTATAATGATGGAACTACCTCATGGGATAAGTCCTTCTCCCGTGAGAAGAGCATCCATCTCCCATCCACATTTCTATTAGAAAATTATATATTACGGAGCAATGGAACACATAAAATATTGCAGAAATATAAACACAGAAAACGCATAAAACAAGAGAGACACAGATATACGTGGTTCACCTAGTTTGGGCTACATCCACAGAGAAACAACTAATCCTTCTTTTATTACATTATCCATCAAACTGAAGAGATACAACCTATAGTAGATCCGCTGTAACTCCCTCTTCGCTCTCAATCTCCTCTCTCTTCCTCACTCAAAATACAGATGTACATAGACATAATACAATTCCCTCATACATAGTGAGGGGTTTCCTTCTAGGGAAAAAAACCCTAAATTAAACATAACTTCTATTGTCAGATCATCTGCCTAATGAACGGCCCAGATTGAATATAAATTACTAGACTTTTACAAAGAAATTTTACATCTATTTTTAGCTTCGGGGGCACTGCCCCCAAACCCCCATCGGGGGACTGCTAGCCCCCGGACCCCCCAATCGGGGTGGATTTACCTCTCCGAACCCCCGCGAGGAGGACAAGTCCCTCCCGCACCCCCCCACGGGGAGGGGTGTACAGTCTTCCTAGGGTATACATCCGGCTAAAACCTTTGAATATAGAAGATAATCAGGCTCCACACCCAACAATTTACTATATAAACCTCCCTTCTTCCCAAGCATAAACTAGTTGCATTCATAGTTAGAGTGTTGGTTGAGTGTGATTATACCATTTTGATTAGACAAGTAAGCTATTACTAGTTGTAGCCATCTAGTTGTGTGAGGGAGAAGTGTGTTTGGTTTGGAGTGAAGTCTAAAGGGAAGAGCCTTTAAACTATTGTTGTTTGAAGCCATCATGGAATGCTAGCAGAAGTGTGTGGGAACCCAGTCTTGTCAGAGGAAGACTGCGACGTCAAGAGAAATGGTTGTATTCTCTCTTTGATGTTAATATATGCAACTATCGATTGATTTCCTACATGTTTTGTAAGATTACATATTTGTGTCTTAATGCTTCTTGACTTGTTAAGTAGATTGAATTGCAATTTTTCTATTATTATGTTTGTGTGTTGTTGTTATTTACTTGTTTCAGGAACTTGAAGAATGAAGCGAGAGATTGCTGGAGTGAGCAAACGAGGAAATCATCAAGCAGGATAAGTGGCCAAGAGGTAGACCCTCTTGATTGATTCTAATCTAAAGAAATCTTCCATAGAATGTATCTGTTGTGGCTAGACCCATTATCGGGCTAGAGGAATTCATTCATGTCCACACTTATAATTTTACTTCACCACAAATTGGAGACTCAACTGTGGGGCCAAAACCCTTACCAGCAGGGATATGCTCCTCCCTATGGGCCCGCTTATTGACCTCCCATTCATATTAACACTCAATTACCTTTCTTGGCTACACTTGAGTTGCTAGACATATCACGTCTTACGAATGATCCGATCCTTCATTCACCATATTGGCCTCTGGTGCCATCCAAGATACCAAGTGATTGCTCAAAGTTCGATGGAAATGTTAAAGAAGATCCTCAGGCCCATGTGATGACATATCACATCTAGTGCTCATCGAACTCATACGTGGACGATTCCATTCATCTTCATCTTTTCTAACGAACCCTCGCGGGTGTCACAATGAAATGGTACATTGAGCTACCTCAAAGTACTTTCCATGACTTCAATTTGTTAGCCATGGCTTTCCTCACGCATTTTCAGTTGTAGGTTCGTTATGAAACTGACACCTATTTGCTCACATCACTTAAGAAAGGCACTACGACACACACCTCTGATCATATCCATGAATGGAGACGTAGATGTCGCCTGATCAAGTTCGAGAGAGTTGATCAGTTGCTCACTGAATGGTTTACCAAATCGTTCGTGGCCCCAATTGCTCGTGATATAAATATGGGTGGATGCATCACTAAAGAGCAAGCCATTACCTGTGCCTAGTACTTGGATCTGGTTTACTCTTAGTGTGGCACCTTATACGAATTGTTACGCAATGATCTGTGGCCATCATCCGATCTCGCAGCATCAAAGTCACCAGTTGTTCCTCCCATTGATGGAGTTATTGGTTCAGTATCCCAGACCCCCTTTAAAACTTCTTCCAAACAGAAGCCAGTCTTGAATGTTGCTCCTAATAATTCATCTAAAAACCCTCCAGGCCCTGGTAAAACTTTAGAGCTCCACGCTATCCAATCTACCATAGTGGACAAATCCTCAAAAGGAAAAAGAAAGTCAAAGGCAAATCTAAATCCGATGCCCCAAAACAAGGTCCTCCTAGATCATCTACTCGCGAATCTTCGCAACAGAAATGTAAGTATCCCTGCCTCATTTGTGAGGAGGATCACTAAACTAAGGATTGTCCATGACGATCCGAAGTTAGTCACTTTCTCAAAGGGACCCCTGCTGTCCTTAAAGAGCCATTTTCGTCTCAGCATACTCAAATGGTAGACCAACCCTGATCTACTTCCTCTAGATCTCAAGTGTTCATGATGAGCACACCCATTAATGTGGCTACCGGATCGAAAGATTATCAAACTCTAGCTTCAATAGCTATGAAATAAAAAGAAGCTGCTCCTTCTTCTTCCACCCCGAATTTTGGCCCTCTGCAAATCAAGCACCCTAACCCCGATTCCACTATGCGGCCACCCTCTCAAGATGTGTTGCAAAAATACTCATATAATCGCAATGCCCGAGATACTCACACTATAATATTGTTAAGGGTTTGGCTCAAGCACCGTCAGCCATGTCATCTCTCGAGGTACTCCAAGGCTACCCATCACAGCGGAAATATTTGCTATTGGCTATCAGGGGCATCAATTCCACCGATTCTAATTTGATCTGTTTCAATCTGGAGAACCATGTTCCATGGCTCCCTCATCAAATTGCCTTTCTTATTCAGGTAATCATTAACAAGAAGACCATCCACCGCATTGTCATAGATGAAGGTGCTTCCACTTGCATCATGTCAACTACATGTTGGAAGGCTATTGGTTCCCCTGCATTGAACGAATCTTCGAACACTTTCGACGCTTTTGATGGGAATGATTCACAACCCTTCGGTGTCTTACCTAACCTTGCCATCACCCTGGAAGGCAATACAGTGCAAGTCAAAGTAGAGATTGTTGACGCCAATCTCAATTATAATCTTCTACTCGGCTGAAGTTGGACTCATGCCATGCATGCCATGGCCTCCTCTTTGTTTCATGTGATCCGTTTTCCCCATCAAGGGAAGATTTTCACTGTCGATTAGCTGTATTTCTTTACTTCTTGCTCCTCAGCTAGAAACGTTCTATACATCAAGCACTCTGGTGCTCCCTATGAGAGTGTGGGGGTGAGACTTTTCAAAGGTTCTACCTTAATGAGAATTTTTTCACTCCCACCTCCTCATGTTTCCTCTATCAACATAGTCTCGATCAAATCTGATCCCTGGGTCATACCTGCACCAGATCTTGTTGATGTTTGGGGTGAGGTCATGCTGCTTAGTCCCACCGAAGTCAATTGCGTGGAAATTGTTTCGACTTCAAACTCAGCGTCCTCTGATTCTCATATGCCGCAGACCTCTCTCGATATGTATTCCCAATCCCCTTGGCTTGGCACTTTGGAATCATCCGATCCCTTGGCCAATACCTTCCTTGCCGATACATTTTTATATAGCGTGGTTTTGTGTGATAGTTTTCGAACAACTTTCTTGTTTACTATGCTTTTCTTGCTTTGCAGATGTCTGCAACTCCTCATGTTGGTTTCACCGATGGTGCTTGCCGAAGTACCCAAAACCTATCATCCGTGGCATGGGCTATCTTCAACCCTAATGGTGAGTTGGTTGACCTTCAAGATATCTGCCTAGGTCGTACAACCAACAACATTGCTAAATGCAGTTCGGTTTTAACCTAAAAGAGAATTAATTTTAATTTCCTTCATTTTATTTTTGAAGAAGTAAAAATGTTTAAAATGGAGTTATTTTTATTTTTATAGATAATATAATTATTAATTATATTATATATTAACTTTATTTTTATGTAATTTAATTTTGTCAAAATATACAAAAACATGAAATAATCATACAACATCTTGTAACATTTCTTTCATACTACTCAACATAACATAACTTTACACTATCTCTTCCATACTACTCAACATAACTTAATTTTAAATTTCTTTGCAGTACTGCTACTCAACTCTAAACTGTATCTCCCGTGAATGACACAATAATAACAAAACTTTACAATATCTTTTCCATACTACTCAACACAACCTAATTTTAAATTTCTCTTCAGTACTACTACTCAACTCAACTCTAAAGTGTGTCTCCCGTGAATGACACAATAATAATATTACACTTAAAAAAATAGCTCTCAAAATTCCATAATGTGACAATATTGCACTACACCGAAAAAATAATTCACAGAATTCGATACGCCATAATAATATTACACTTAAAAAAATAGCTCTCAGAATTCCATAATATGACAATATTGCACTACACCAAAAAAATAATTCTCAGAATTCGATACGCCAAAAAATAGTAAGAGCGCACTTTACACCACGCTATTATGTGAAGAAATCCAACAATTATGCAAATAATTGAAATTCAAATAAATTTAACCGATAAATTGAAATTAAAAAAACTGGGTCCGTTTGAACAATTACGTTCAGTAAAATAAATTTAACTGATAAATTGGAAAAAAAAAATTGGGTCCATCCTAACAATTACGGTCTAGCATTATATTTTTTAATTGAGTTGCTACTGCCGATGTTGTGCCTTTTTTCTTGCTTGCTCTTCTTTAATTGCCATATTTCCATTTTTCTTTTCTTTGATTTTCTGCTGTCATTTGAAGTTCCAATATTGTTGATAGTGCCTGCGACAATATCTGCATTATCTTCTTCAGCTTGCGTTGCTGCTCCTATTTCTATTTCACATGGTCTTCCATAGCCATTTGATCTCAAATATGTGATGGAAAACATAGAAACATCAGTGTCCCACCAGAATATGACAACATCATTTACCCTCAAACCCTTTCTTTCTGCATAATCATTCCAACCCTTTATGAAGACAAAAGATTGGCAACTTCTTAGCCATTGCTTGAACAGAAATCAAGTCGTTGCCCCAGGATTTCCATTGTGACCATGATCACAATCTGTATCACGTACCAAAACCTCCATTCCAACACCTTGAGTGATCTCTTGTTGTTGCATTACAGTGAAATGTTTCAGAAATCTCTGGGTAGAAGTTTTTGGAATGATTAGTCGAGTCAACTTTCTGTGTAGATCACTTTCAGTCAAAACTTTTGAAAAACCTGTCCATCCTTGCCACAGCATCAAAGTATGAGATGTTTCTGTAGGATGGGAATCCATCTCCATCACTTCCCACTTCATGGAATAATTTCAATTTTGGTCATGCACTTGTAATGAATTTTGGTCTTGCAAGGAGTAATATCAATTTTGATCTTGCAATTGTATTGAAATATAACATGTAATAGAGAAGCTTTGCCCCCTTATATATAAAATCCTTAAGATTAAAAATAGTTCATGCAAAAGCATATATGATATATATATAGCTAGTTTATATCAATTATAGAAGTTGTTCAAAAATATTATAAATAACTTTTTTTAATAATTATATAATGATATACAGAATTGATTTATATCAATCACTTAGTAATATCAATTTTGCTCTTGCAATTGTAATGCAAGATTGTTAACCATGGATATTCACCCTCACTTTACCATGGATATTAACTTGTAAATTGGCTTTGTTACAATACCATGGCTTATCAATACCACATACCAAAAAACCATAACTTATTTCATCGTAAAAATATTTTATTTTAATTTAATTTTACAACATTTTTTTAATTGAATCTAAAAGGGAAAATGTTACAATTTGAGATATATCTAAACCCTCTATCCCCACGACTACTAAAAATATTCCCATAAAAAATAAATTAAGGTTTTAATAAAATTAAGCTAAGATGGATCTATGCCCATTATATATATATATATATATATATATATATATATAAAGAACCGACATAGATCCATCTTAGCTAAGGATCCAAGGTATGAGAGCAAGCAAACTAATTATAATAGATTAAATATAGTGCATGACTTTTTAAAATTTTTCATTAGTTTATTTTCTTTGACATGATTGATCCAAAATATAGGTTTAATATTTTACAACCAATTAAGTTTTTTTAATTTAAATAATTTCTTAAACACAATACAATGTGATAAAATTTAAGAGAGAGTTGGGGAGGGGGCAGAAAGAGGGAGAGAGATAGTGAAAAAGTTGGAGGGCAGAGAGAGAGAAAGAGAGAGTGATGGGGGGCAGAGAGAGTGAGGTGGGAGAGAGAGAGAGAGAGAGAGATGTGGAGTTGGAGGGGCAGAGAGGGAGGAAAGAATAAAGACATAGATAGATAGAGGTGGAGAGAGAGAGGAGTGAGAAGGGAGAGATGGAGAGAGAGTGAGGGAGAGAGGAGAGGAGGGAAGAGAAAGAAGAGGAGAGGATAGAGATAGGAAGATAAGGGGAAGGGAGAGAAATGGAGACATATATATGGAGAAGAAAAGGGAGGAGGGCATATATTGATGGAGTTGGATGAGAGAGAGAGAGAGAGAGAGAGAGAGAGAGAGATTTGGGGGTGGAGATAGAGGAAGGTGGGAGATAAGGGATATAGAGGAAGGAAGATAGAGATGAGGGGAGAGAGATGAATTTAAAGGGGGTAGGAGAGGGAGGGAACAAGAAAAACATAGAGGGGGAAAGGTGGAGAGAGAGAGGGGGTGACAAGGGAGTCATGGAGAGAGAGTGAGGGAGAGAGGAAAGCGGGAGGAAATAGAGAGAATGATATAGATAGAGAGTGAGAGAAAGGGAAGAGACGGGTAGAGAGAGTGTGTATGTTTGGGGGTTGAGATAGAGAGAGGGAATAACAAAAAGAACAAATAAAAATATAGATATTATATCTTATTATATAACCAACCTAGATACATATTAACCCTATAACTATCAAGTGCCGAGAGGGATCCAATCTCTCGAGGTGCAAACTTTTCCTCAATTTTTGCACTAGAAAAAAAGATTGCACCTCAAGAGATTGGATCCCTCTCGGCGTTTGATAGATCCATGGTTAAGATGGATCTAGGTCGATTATTATGAAATTAAAGTAGTTTTTATTTTATAATATAGTCTTAAAAAATAAAATTTCTCTTCAAATTAATTTCAAATTGGAACTAGATCCAATTAGATTCAATGAATAGATATTTTAAAAATACATAAAATATTTTTTTTTATTAAAGATATATATTTTTAAAATTACAAATTATTAGAGATAAATAATGAAAAGTTGGCTCACCTATACACCATGTGAGGATGAAGAAGTGTTTAAGGAAGGATAAAATTTCTACCAATCTTAGACAACCTTTCAATCCCCTATCACTTGTAAGTTCAGATTGCTTGACACAATTAAGATGACTAACATAAAAAACTGATTCATATTATTATAGTACTTGTTAGGTAGTTGTATTTTTGGTCTTAGACTAAATTAGTCATTCATGTTAGTCATTTTTAGTTGTAATATTCATTAGCTAGTCATATATTTTAACCCGCGACGAAATTAGTGATTTATGTTAGTCATTTTTAGTTCGGTCACTTAAGATTGCTCATTTTTTGTAGTATTTCACTTGGACAAACTATGGTGACTAACGTTTTTAGTCACCTAATCACTAATTTCTCATTTTCTACTAGTGATATAATGAATATGTAACTACCCAAAAAGATAAATGAATTAATGCAAATGATAAATTTGTGATTACAAATGATGACTAAATTTTTCATATATACGACTATTAGTAGTTATTTTGCAGTATCTTATAACATGAATGAAATTTAGTCATATTTCTTTGGTCATTTACTAGTTTCAAACGATGACTAAAATGATCATATATATGACTATTAGTCGTTAATTTACTGTATCTTATAACATGACCAACATTTTGGTCATACTTCTTTGGTCATTAATTGATTTTCTCAGGTGATCATATAGTAATATATTTTGTTGTACATTTGGTCATTAATTGTGACAATTAATGACTAAATAAATAGCTAAATTAATGATCAGATTTATTACTAAATATACTACTAAATGATAAAATCGAGACAACCAATTAATGAGTAAGCTAAAAATGACTAAAAGTTGGTCACATTATAAGATACTGTAAATTAGCTACTATTGGTCACCAACTGATAAATGGTCGTTTATATGAAAATTTTAGTCATTTTTTTAGTAACTAATTAGCTATTTTGTACTAGTGATAAGTTTAAGAACATATTATAAATAAAATAGATGACTTGAAAAAGCAAAGACAAGAGTAGTTGAAGAAGAGGAAAAAATTAATTCTTAGGAATAAAATTGGAAGAGTGAAGTAAAGGAAGAAGTTGAAGGAAGAAAGAACAAAGAGGAACAAGAATAGAAGAAAGAAGAAAAAATAAAATGATAAAATATTAGCATATGAGGGTGAAAGGAGGAAAAAGGTGAAGGTATATCATGAAGTTGATATAAATAAGGAAGACTCAACAAAAGAAAAAATCAACAAGGGAAATTGAATGGGAGTTAGTGGTGGAAAAGCATAAACAAAACATTGACCCCTTAAAACAAAATATTCTATAGGAAGGATAATAGGAAATGAGCTAACCTCTCCCATGATTCTTAGTATTTAGTATGTTATGTAACATGATCTTCCTACAATTGAGGTATCTTTACTAGAGTTGTCTACTCGGAAAATAATAGAAACAAAAATAAGAAGGGAAAATTATACGACAAGGAAACTAAATATGGATAAATAGGTGATAGAAACTATTAAAACCACGATGATTGATGGGATTTAAAAAATAAATAAATAATAGAACTGGATTTAGTTGGAGCTGGAACAATTTGATTCCATCAATAATATCCTTGTAGGAAAAGAAACCTAGAGGAATAAATGAAAAAAGTAGAGATCCAGGAGAATTAGGTGGAATATTATCAAATAGAGAAGGGAGGCACTATTCAATTTGTGAATTGTGCTTAGAATATGCAAGATGAGATGGGACTGATGCAAAGGTAACTCTGTAAGAAGCTTTAGGATGTTCAAAGCTAATGTGTGTAATTAATTAATCTTATTGAAAAAGTAGATGGTTAAAAAAGGGGAAAGAAAAATTATAGGGATGCTTTGAACTCATGGAGGAATGGTAAGAGGATTACATAGATGCTCCACCAAACATTTGTAGAAAGAATGGAAAGTGTTTAAGAAGATTATGCAAAACTGCAATTTTCATTCATTTGGAGAAGCAAAAACATCCATTTCACAAGGAAAAGTGATGTTATATTTGGAACAAGGTCATAAAATGGAGAGATTTTTAATCAAACATGTATCTTGCATCATACAAACATAACTAAAAGAGTATATATCACTACCCCTTCTAAAGAGATAAGTTTAATAAATTCATTTTTAGCAACACTGGAGAAAAGTATGGAAATAATTGTACATGATGTTGATATATATGAAATGTTATTGAGTGACAACTTCCCACATGCCTAGGATATCCATACTTTAGTGATAGTGTAAACCACAAGCTCAGTGTATACAAACATTACAAGAACTATGAGAGGCTTATATGAATTATGAAATTAGTCAAGAATGACAAACTTCTAGGAGTTATATGGGAATGTGAATAACCACCCAATTGAATTACTTCAACTTATTTATCCCCCCTTTTGTGCAAGTACAACTATGCTCAAGGAGTAGGTTTTGTGCCTAAGATAAATAAAAATAGTAATATTAATACCATTATGACTTATAAAACTTTTTGATGGTCATCTTTATTCTGAAGCTGACATGGTGCACCTATATAATGGCTGGTTGAATATCTTCTCTTTGGACACATCATAAAAATGATTTATTATTCTAATACCATGTTGGTTTATTTTTTACACTTTCAAATGGATAAATCCCTTTTATATGATGATATGGGGGTAAAAGCATAACTATCATTGACAGTTTTTTTACTTCTTACGCCATTCCTGACTCTTAAGGTGTAAATGAGCCTCCCTCTCTTTACAAAAAAAAAAAAACATCAAAATAAAAAAATATGAAAATGTAACAACCATTGTCTTAAAGAGGATAGTGGGTCTCAGTATAAGCCAACCTACCATGATCATAAGGATGTAACGGGTGACATTCCATTATGGCCACCACACCAAGGTAATGACCTTCTTGATAATTAAAACTGTTAGAAGGATAAGGGGTCTCATCGCAAGCCAGCTTGATCACTTTGTTATATCCTGGTGAATGGCACTATGATTATCTAGTTACCATGCCAGCATTGTGGTCTCTTTATAGCAAGAAAAGGAGAATCATCTAAATACTAAAAGGAGGACTCTGGCTCATTTGTGGGGTTAAAAAGAAACCATGTCAGGGCTATGAATGGTTGTTGGTAGTAGTGGCTCTTCTTGCGGTATTGAAGTACTATGTTACATTGCCAAATACTCTCTATCCTATTACCCTTATGGATTCATTTCTAAAGGAGCATTTACCATTTGAACAACATTTATAATTCAATTAGCCAACATGCATGGTAAACTATATCTTTATATGCATTATATCATTATTGTCCAATCACTCGATACCAACAGTCATTATCATTTATCGTCGGTCATGCTTTCGTCATATTTTTCCACCTAAGGTAAATATCTATTTACATAATGATCTAATCTCTATTTTATTTTATTTTTGCATTTCAAATCTTTTGATGTGTAATGCTTTAATTTCCTTTGTCGTATTTTATGTCGCTTTTATTTGATTAGTCGCCTGTATTTATGAATCCTCAACGTCCTTTCCCTTTTTCCTATGCTTTATAGTCATGGACGCCCTTTTCTAATTCGAGGGGGGAAGGTATGCATTATGGGATAGCATGCGTAATAACTACCAAACTCCGCCATAACTTGCTGATTTGACAAAATATTATTATTACATCTATACAAAAGTTTTTTTTATTGAAATCTTTGCATGCAGCTTATATGTTGTTGTTCAAAACTAAAACTGTGGATTCAAGAAAATTGCATGCATAATAGTGAATTGTTGACAGGAGAACATCAAGTATGGGGGGAAACTCTATTTGTAGTGAGCTCACACTATTGCAACTACCAAAAGAGGCTCAAGAAACTCACAAACACGGACAATTGTTCAGACAAGATGTGTTTTCATGGCTTTCAACTTTTGCATCACTTTCAGCATCAGCTCAACCTACATCAGCTTCATCAAATACCAGTCCATACATGTCATTCCACATTTTTTCGGAGGTAAAATAGCATAAGTTTCTGATTTATTATAAGTTTAGGAGAATTTCATGATAATCCTTTGAATATTATTTATTATAATTCATTCCACATCTTTATCACTTCCCATTTTTAGAGACATGGAAGCTTTCAGTTTGGGGGAGTGTTACTTTCATTCATTTACTTATTATGACCATGCCATCATCCATTGATCTCCTTATTCATTCTCAACACCTCCCTTATTCCATGTTGCTTTACACCAAGCATAGATTTCAACAACGATTGTAGCAACCACCTCAATTTGTTTTCAAGTATTGCGTGAGGGCATGCTAATTCTCCAGTTTGGGGGAGGAATTGTTACACAAGAGGGATGTTTTCTACTTTCTTTCTCATTTAAGGCATACAAATTCATTTTTATACAGTGCATAAATTGAATAGCGTATATCTTTAAAACTATGAACTAAATTGTTGTAATTTTTGGAAAACAAAGAGGTATCATTAAAATACACAAACCCATAAATTTTCAAGTTAAATTAGTTTGTAAACTTCAAAAATCATGCACTGCCATCTATAGCCATTTTTCTTATATCTCATGATCCATGCATCAAAACGATCTGATTTTTGGATTAGAGAAGCATTAATATAGTAAAAATTTGTTTGCAAAATTTTAGCAAACTTTGGTTTGTAGTTTTTGAGAAAATGGTTAATGAAGTTTGTCATTATTTGTATCATATTTTGCTACAACTCCATATACATATAGTTGAAAGTCAATGTGAAAATTGTTACGCCTTCATCAACATTGCTAAAATTGAATATTCATTATTTGAAAAAAAAGTCATTTGTTCCATCAATTTCATGAGTTGGGGTGTACATTTTTATTATAGTTTGGTTAATACAGAGGCTTTGGGTTGCATGAGGACATGCAACATATTCAGTTTGGGGGTAGGTTGGGCAGCTAATTTATCATTATTATTATCACTTTTTAACATATATTTCATCCATTTATAACATTCTTAATCATGTTATTTATCATAATCTATCATATAATTCCATTTTATAGTTATTTATGCTCTTGTGAATAAATATTATTTATTCTCCTTATTTTTAATAAATTGATGGTTATTATGCATGATTTTACCAATGATGGTTTATTAATGAATTTTTTGTAACATCACTCATGATTTTAACCTCCAAGATCTTTTCGAGATTGCAAATTTGATCTCCAACTCATAATTAAATATTCCAACTCAGAAATTTGTTGGAATAAGAAGTGGCAGCTTTTCATTGGATGTTTCAGAAAAATGAAGGAGAATCTTGAACATCCGAGACATGGGTTTTGCGCAGAATGGACCAAATTAGCTTTCATTTGGGCAGTTTACCAAAATTCGGTTTGTATTAAGAGAAACAAAAGATTCTTCGAAGTCGATTTTCTCCAATTCGTTGTTGTGGCCGTTTTCCAAATTCTTCCAATTGCAATACCAAATTCGACTTGTTCCTGTTGAATGTTGATGGAAAGATCTTTCAGATATGATCTTGTTGATCAATTTGTTTTGTACAATCCAAATATGTAATGGAAATCATTTTGTAATTAGCTTTGTTGTAACTTCTCTTTACTCTCTCTATATTTAAATGAAAACGGAGATCAAAGAAAGAGAGGATAATGGGGATAATTAGGGGATAATGGAAGGATAATTAGGATATAGGAGATGGACAATTATTAGATAGGATGTAGGAGAAGAGATAAGAGATGAGAGATTGGAGATGAATAATTGTTGAATTTGAGACAAAGCTAAGAGCTCCAATATGTTGTAATTATTTCTCTCATATGAAGGAAGTTATCCATTGAGTTTTACATCTATTATTTGTAATCTGATCTAAGTTATTTCTCAAGGCGGAAATGAGTCTTGGGCAGTTGGGCCCACTACGTTGGACGAGGTTTTGCCTTGAATATGTAAATTAGTGTAGTTATGTGTTTGTTTATTTGAATTTCAATTGGCATTCCTTAAAGTAGATTTCATTTCTTTTAACTAATTTGTTGTTTGATGCATTTTCCAGATTTGTTATTTCTTGCAACTTCTAGATTTCATTTGTTTTGTTGCTCTATATTAGCATTTGAAATATGTTGAGTGCAATAGCTTAAATTTCCAATTCAACAAGGTGTGATTTAATTTATCAATGATTCAAGTTGTGTGATTAGAATAATTTCGTTTCCTGTCATTTACTTTTTTCTTTTTAATTTTAGTTTTATTATTCAAGTCTTACATTTTATTTCTTGTTGAATGAGCTTGATGGTATAGAACACAATCATATAGAACTGGTGTTAGCCGTTGGTATTTTTATGCACATATTTTGTCGATTGCTTTGAAATAAAAAGATGCTCCTCGGGTTGATAATTAATGTCTAGGTGGTTAGTGGTTTTATTTATTTATTAAGCAATTAATTTTACCCAACTGTAGACCCTGACAAAATTGTCGTAATTATTAATTTGGATCCTCTGAAGAATGTCAAGAAATTGCGCACGACGTTGGGCCACACAGGGTATTACAGGAAATTCATCAAGGCGTACATACAAATTACTGCACCCATGGAAAGATTGTTGAAAAAGGATGCGACGTTTTGCTGGGACGATGATTGCCAGAAGAGTTTGAATGTTTTGAAGGAAAAAATGGTCACTGCTCCCATTTTAGTGTTCCCCAAATGGAAGAAGGAGTTACAGGTTCATGTAGATGCCTCCTGCATAGCCCTGGGCGTTATGCCCCAACTATGTGAAGGTGATATTGATAATCGGATAGTGTTTGCACGTAGGAAGTTGTTAAAGGCGGAAAATAATTATTCTACCACAGAGCGCAAAGGACTAGCAATGGTGTATGCGCTGCATAAATTCAAGCACTATTTGTTGGGTGTGCACTTCAAGATGTACACATACCATTTTTCATTGAAGTACCTAGTAAACAAGCCTGTGTTGGGGGGCAGAATCTCTCGATGGTTGTTGCTCTTTCAGGAATATGACTTTGAGGTAATTGTCAACCCAAGGCGCTTGAATGCTGGACCAGATCACCTTTTGTGGATTGAGAATGGTGATGAACCTACAAATTTGGAGGGATTTCCTGATGTGCAACTCTTTGCTGTGCGCCTTGCTGACGACCATTTCGCAGACATAATCTAAATCTTGTCTACAAGTACAGCTCTTGAAGGGTGTTTGACACAACAAAAGAAGGATCGTGAAAAGGCATGGCATGATTGCCATATCAAAAAGTGCACCTTAAAGAATGACGATTTGGTATTGATGTATGACAATAAGTTCACAAAGTTTCCGGGGAAGTTCCGAACGCATTGGCTGGGGCCATATAATATTAAGGAGATTATGAATGGAGGCACAGTTCAGCTCCTGAAGCTGAATGGGGAATTATTTCCGGGAAAAGTCAATGGGGTTCGATTGAAGATGTATAGGGGTGATCCTTCCCCTGCACAATGACTATATGATCACGAGATAGTCTCAGTACTACAAGCAGCTGCAAGGAAGTACAGGATTATAAACTACACTGCATGAGAGTTAGAAAGGAGAATTGAATGGGCCATGTGATGAGTCGAAGGAAGGCACCAAGGGGAGTTGCACCGAAGGATCTATGCTAGGAGGATGGGCCTCATATAGACTAGCCAAAAAGTGACCATTAGAAGCACTATAGCTAATTGGATGGCGATTTTTCCGTTGAAGGGAGTGGGAAAAAATCATTTATGGAACATATCTTTGGAAATTTTCCGCCAAAAGTGCATTAATGACTAAGAATTGGAGGGAACGATTGGATTTGAATTCAAATTGACCTATAAATACGACATGCTGCTTCGCATTCGAACACTTTGCTTCCTGATAGTTTGCCTTAAGATTTTTCTCCTTACTTTGTGCTAAGAGAAGTGTTGTATGCCTGATAAGGATTGGGAGAGAATTCTTTCACAGCCCGAATTCACAAAGTTAACTGATCAGCACCATAAGATAATCCTTGAAGGAATGACTACAACGAAACCTGAGGCAGAGCCGACCCAATCTGTACCTACAGGGTTGCCTACTACCGTGCCGAGGTCGCCAAGGCCTAAACCATCTGCTTCCACGATAGGAGATAAGACTCATAGAAGCCATTAGCAAGCACTGGTGCAGAAATCACCGTGGAAAAACCCGATCGAAATCCACCAGAAGGAAAAGATGGATAGGTCCAAACAACCGACGGAGCCCCTAGACCTGGATGAGGAAGAACTGCTTGGGGGGGGTAGAGGAAATTAACGTAGAAGAGGTTAAGCTGATAACTCAACTACTGCCATATATACCACCTAGAAAATCCATGACTAAAGTGCCCAAAGATCTGGATTCCGCAAATTTTATGGTCTCCACACCTTTGCTGTCAGAGAACATGTTGTTTGAGGGACCATTACTAGCCCGTATACCAAACTTGAAAATGGAGGATTGGGACCTAGGGGACAATGAGAGGTTTCCACAGTTGGCATCGAGTAAGTACCTAAAGAAGCTCTACTATGAAGAGTCAAACGTCACGCGGCTTGAGCCGATGAAATGGGTGGCTGGAGTTGGGGGCGTGGCCTCCTAAATATGTTATGGGTGCCACACTTCAGTCACACCACTATTAATACAGTTTGTGTGTGCCAATTGTTGACATTGGTGCACAATGGGTGCCTCTGGTTGGGAGGGCCCATCTCGATCACTGACATGTTGATCCAAAGAATAACATTGCTGCCATACCAATGAGTGGACCATGTGGAGGCTTTCATAGGAAATTCGTAGGAGAAGAAGTTGGCGGACCAAATGAAGAGTGATTTTGGTCTGGTCAAGAAGTCACGCGGGTACTCCATTTAGTCCATCTTAGATGGCTTGGTGCAGTTTTTTGCACAAATCTTGGCTGGTAAGATCATGAGGAAGTGTCGCGCCAATGAAGTTTCGGCGCCAATAGTCTCTTTGGCTGCGATTGGACCAAAGGAGTCCACTATAACTACACTAAATACTTATTTCATGAAGTTTTGGAGGACTACATGTGGTTGTTGTTATTTATTGCATTGGTGGCCTAGAGGACACCCGAAGAAAGCCAATTCCCTTTGTATGACTCAGATCTACCTAAGGTCGTGAAGTTCGCTTCACTATGGGCTACCAAGGACCCAACAGGAGTGATGGAGACGAAGATATTTCGGGTCTTGTTTGAGTCAGCGCTTAGGATGGTGATTAACCAATGGCCAATGTTATCACCAAGTTTCCACGAGCAGTACGTCAATATCACATATTTTCATAATCTACACATCTGCATAAAGAAATATTCCAAGGGCATATGGCACAAGTTTCCTTACTTAGTCGTCGAGGACGATATTGTAGGGGTTGCCTATAAGTGGCCAAGTGACTGGCTCACCCCTTCTAATGTTGGCGCAGGTACCAGTAAGGTTGTTGAAGGTGCCATAGCACAAACCACAGCCACCACGGCAATAGAAAGGAAGAAGGAAACATGGAAGGCTCCACTAAAGAAAAGGCTACGACAAGAGAAAAGGTCGTGCAACAAAAAGAAGTTGTTGCAAAGGAGAAAGAAGAGGTTGCCAAGGAAAAAGAAGAAATAAATGAAACAACTACATCATGGGCCACCATTGACCTTAGTGAGTCAGACACTGAGCACATGGACATGGAGGAAGAGATAGAGGGAGAAGAGGAAGGGGGCACAGGCTTGGAGTCCCCCTTCATCATTAATAAGAGGTCGAAAAGGAGTTTGACAGGACCACGAAAGAAGCAAAAATCAGATAAACCAACGAGCGTGATGCCTTTGGTCCTCATAGAGGGGGACTTAGATGACACTGGGGATGTGATCCGTGGTGCAACAACAGATCTTTGGGGCCACTTTGAAAAGTAGTACCAACAAACACTAGGTAAGGTACAACAAGGCCTGCGAAAGTTGCAGGTCCAAACATGTCTCATTCAATCAATTGTGGGACAAGCGAGTGTGAAGCAAGCGAGCCTGAAACAAGTGAGCATGTTAGCCCTGGAAGCAAAACTCACACTAGATCTATGCATAGTGTAGTTTCCATAGTGATCCTTGCGTTTTCATTCAGTAGAAGGCAGGGTGCACCTATTACATATGGAGGACTTGAGTCTAAACCTGCCCACGCTTCCCATTCAAACTCTGCACGAGCTGCACAAAGGGGTTTCAAACGAGCTCAGGATTCAGGAACAATGCACACTATTGATCATCAACAAGGTAAAAACCAATAATTAACATATCTTTGAGGAAAAGGCACAAACCCTCAAGGCAAAGGTGGAGGTCATAAGTCAGCAGTTGGAGGCAACTATTGCACAGGCCTGTAGTGAGCTTCCTGAGCTCCAGATTCCGACTGAAGCGGCCTCTATAGAAAATATCCAAAAGATAACTGTCGCAGTAAAGGAGTCCCAAGCAGAAATCAACAAAGTCAAGTTTGGGTTGCAGCTGCAAATCTCAGAGCTACAACTTAAGTTGCAGCCCACTACCCCTCCAGAAGTGAGAGAGCAACATGAAGTTGCTATTAAAGAAGAGATGGCCACTTTGGACGCTGTAGTTACGAGCTGCACTCAGTTATTTGAACAGGCCATGGAATTATGGACCTCACTACAGGAAGATCCAACTCTGTAGAAGATTGAAGCAGACATCAGAGAGACGCAGAGACAGTTCGATGAAATTAGGTTGACAACGTGAACCTTAGCTCCAGTACAACGGTTCACTCAATTATAGGAAGGCAAGCTCATCCATAGCGAGATCGATGAGCTGTGTTGAAAGGAAGAAATCATCTCTTCAAGGACGTAGCCCTGGGTGGATGAGGCAATTCAGCTCACACTATCATTGCAGAGTAAGTTGAAGGCAATGCAGCAGACACAGAGAACCGTGGGCCTTGCAGTTGAAGGCCCAACCATAGAAAAATTGGTTGAATAAGTTCGCCATGCTGCCACGCAGGGGACAACTGACCTCCAAGTTTTGAATATTGAATTCAATGAGCTGCAGGTGAATATCAAGGTACCACCAGCAGAGTGACTCGAGGGCAAGGCACAAGTTTATGTTGGGGGAAAGTTGGGACAGGGTCTCCTGGGGTCAATTTTGTAATAGTTTTTTTTTTTTTTGTAAATTCTTCGCATTTTGAGAAGCGGAGTGTGAAGTTCGTAGGAGTCAAAGGGGCTTTAGGAAGGTCAAAGCCCCTTATTATGTTAGAAGTTAAGATTTTTTGTGGCCTGCCCATGGTTCGTGAACCATGGTATTGTAAAGAAATATGCTATAAAAAGGAGTCATAGGAGGTAATCAATCAATAAGTTAATAATGGAATATCTAAGTATGGGCAAGTGATCTAAGGTAGAAGAGTTTTTTTTCTATACTTAGGCGAAGGGGAAGGTTCCTGTAGCTGTGTGCGTTGAGACCTTTGTAAATCTGCAGCTGAGTGTGCGTGCCCCTGAAGCTATGTGTGCAGGGGAGAAGAGTTTGTAACAGAAGGATTGATCATAATAAAGACTATTTGGGAGAAATATCCGTGTATCTGTAACTTTATGTTTACTTCTTCATTTTCTATGTATTCACTCTTTTTTCTATTATTATCTTAATAAACACTTAATTGATGCACGAAAGTAGTAGATCTACTACTTTACTCGATGATATGATTTTTTAAAGCAATCGACGCAGAGTTAGAAATTCTTATCTGTAAGTTATCATAATTTCCAAAATTCAAGATTTAGGGTTTGCAAAGGTCTAGATAAATCCCTAGGAATCACAGAAACCCATCACAAAAACCTCTAGATGCAGAAACCTGGTTCTGTCATCCCCTAATGCTGTCTCGAGTGAGACTTCAGCCTGCACTACGCAAGTTGTTGCCAAAAGGGCCGATAGTTTTGGGTTTTGTTAGTTGGTGCAGCTAACTCTAAACTTGGGTCTAGACCCCCTCAAGCCAACATTGAGACCCTCTAGTCACTCCCACTGCAAGGCCTCCATGCCACTGTGGCATTTTTCAAGCAGTTATGTGTCAATGACACCGTATTCTAAGCCACGTTTTCAGGGCTAGGACTCAGGCCTCTTCCTAGAACTTCATGAAACTTTCAGAAATGATAAATAACATGATTACAAGGCCTCTAAAGAAAAACTTGAACAAGGACCTGACCTGAAAAATCCTATTCATGACAGACATTCTACCAAACTCATCATGAACATGTAATCTACAGATCATATAAACACATCTAAACATAGGGACTTCATACTTATCTAAAATTCATCAAGAAGGTCGAGTGCCCTCTCATACTTAGGAAAAAAATAAGAGAAGAAGAGACAAAGCAGGAGAGATAAAGAAATGGGGGCAACACGAGCTCTCCACAGGAAGTATCGAAGAGAAGAGAAGGGGATCGGCTCTTAATCGCTGGAGGTTATGGGTTGAGATGATAGTCTCTAGAGCCCTGTAATAGCTTGGGGTCCCTAGAGGCTTTGGGTTGAGATAGAATCCCTAGAGTTGTATAACATCTTGGTTCCCTGGAGGCTATGGTTTGAGACAGAGGTATCTCTAGCCTTGTCCTCTTGGGTCCCTAGAGGTTGTGGGTTGGGAAATTAACTCTAAATCCATGTAACTACTTGGGTCCCATGGAGGATGTGGATTGAGATAGAAAACTCTTGAGCCATGTGGTGGGCTCCAGTATTGTAGCAATAATGCTACAACTCCTGGAGCATCCTTCTCTAATTTTATCAACCCGATAGTTCATAACAAACTTGGAAGCGACGGTGCTGTATGCACAAGTACTAGCTCTTGTCGCAGCTGTCACTTGGTCAGCTGGCACAAGTCCGCTAGGGCTCAAGCCAACTTCTATATGTTCTCAGAAGAAGCTTTTTAAGTGATGAACGAAAGCTATCTCGAAGGAAATTAACCTACTTTGCAAGAAATGCACTGAAAGCCAACAAAACATGGAAACCCTAGTAAACCCGAATTCTACCAGCTTAATCCTTATGATGCAATGGTGGGAATGCGACTTCTAAAAGTGATGCCATTACTTCTATTGAGATGAGATGCATGTGTCTAAACTACTTTCACCTGGAGAGAACATGTTTTTGTATTTTTGCTCAAGTGGTTGGAGTTATTATGACTGTGCTTCTTACTGGGTCTTGACTGTGCAGGGGTAGATCAAGGGGAGGAAGGCTTGGGAAAGGTCAGGAGGACTCTGAGAGGGTCCAAGGGATCCCTAACATCATTCCACAGAAGTTCACAAAGTTTAGATGCCTGGAAACCGTGTTTGCAAGCTTCTACAGGATGTTCTGCAATCGGAGTTTTGGGTGATGGATGAGTGGGAGAGGCTATAGGGATGGTCAAGGAGGTAGGAGGGGAGCTTGTGATGGCTTATGGACAGAGGGATGAGATGGAGAGGGGGTGTGTAAATCTGGTTGGTCTAGAGGAGGGTAGAGGCAATGGAAGGCCGAAAAGATAAAACAACGTGGATGATAGAAGAGTTGGGAGGCAAATGATCTAACTGGGAGATGAGTAGATGGCCTAGGCATGGCTGAGAAGGATAAGGGAATGATAGAGTGGTGCTGCGCAGTGTAAATGAAACAAATCACCCCTGTCTTGTGTATAACCGAAATGTCATCAACCTACTCTAACTGTTTTATTAGAAACCAAAGAACAGCAATGTAGTTTAAAGGGAAATCGTGCATGGTGCTGAAACAAAGAGTTATTCCACAAGATCTAAATGCATGGACACTTCTACAACCGAAAACATTACCTCAAGACTTGCATGAATATGTAAAACAGTGTTTTTGGTAGTTGGCACGGTCTGCACTTCCAGTCCCCAAACAGAGGTGAAAGTGAGTGTGCATTCAACCTTTTTTGGAACTCTGATTAACTCCAATCCTCTTACTCTAATCTAAACTACTGAAGCAATTTTGTTCATAACACTAACCTATGTAACCACACCAAGAAATCCGAATCAACAAACTGTGTTTCCAAGTGCATGTAAAGGAAAAGAAATATAATGCTGAAAGAAAGAAAAGTAACAATACAAAGAAAGGAGGCCTATTGCTCTCAGGTTGGGCCCAACCCTGAGAGCTATAGCTCCTCTAAGAACTCAGAACTGAACTCGAATCTGCCTGCCTTTTATTAAAAGATCATAGTCATAAGTCTAACAACATGCCAAAAATGGCTTACAAAAAGCAAAACAGAGCTATAGCTCGTAATTCAGAATCTGCAACAAAGGTTCAAAAGTCTTTTATCGAAGGCTACAGCCTCAATATTTATACATTATGAGGGCCAAGTTGGCCTCCTAAATTAGTGGGGCTTGGCTGACCAACTAAAAGTAAACTGTTGTTCCCTTAGAATCCGTTGGCTGCCTTCTAGCTCGGTGGTGATAGTTGTTGGAGCTCGGAGTTGAGGTGGAGATCACGAGGAAGGTCATTCAAGGCTGTGGACAACCTTCCTACAAAACCGCAATGCCACCTTGGCTGTCTCCTTGCCTTCATCTGCGTGGTTTTGCTCCATTTAATGTCAAAAAAACCTGAAATAAACATGTATTAGCCACCTAGGAATAGTGACTGCCCTCCTTCCTACAAATAACATGAATATACTAAAAAATGATGCATAAGTGATGAAAAATGAAGGGTTGAGCAAGGGTAAGTAGGCCAAATGAGCCCAAAATGTTACCAAATTTGGGGCTCATCATCACCCCCCAGCTAAAATATTTGCTCATCCTTGAGCAACTAGTCCAACTCCTCATCCTTCATCGCCTTTACTGCCACCCTTACATCCCAAGCCTCTGTAGTAGTGTCCTCCTTGCTGATGTGGAACCCAGCCTTTCTGTTCACCTCTTCCCACTGTTCATTATCATACTTATCTGTGCTTCCTTCCATCAATCCTAGCAGTAGTGGTGGGCTTAGCTTGAGGCCAATCCAGCTGGCCTGGAGGTTTTGCATGGATTTCTTATAGAGGGCCACCCGTACTAGAGCTTCCCTCATCCGAGTTGGGGTATGATACTCTCTGATTTTCAGACTGTGGGCCAATGTATTCCATCGGCGGGTGTAAGCTTGGACAGCGTTGTCTCCTAACAGTCTCTCCATGTCCTCAAAATGCGCTATGGCTTGGGCCTGCTGATCCATATATCTCAATGAAGCTTGAGGGTCAGTGGACAAGTGTTGGTGTGCCGAGATTAGTGCAACTGGATCCCCTGGTTCTGCTTGAATTAGCAATGGCTCATTCAGCTCTTGGTTCATGACCGCTTTGGCTTCTGCTGCTCTTTTGTCCTCATGGTTCAACCATGAGGCAAATGCCATTAATTGCATATCTCCTAAGGCCGTATTGGGATCCCATGAAACTACATTAGGCAGGGCCAAATTATGGAGGTAGAACTCCGCTAATTTGGCCTTATCCTCTGATGAACTGGTGCTGCATAATTCAGTGAATTGCTGTGGATCTTGGAGCTGAGAGATACCTCTTTGCGCCAAGGTATTGATTTGAAATTGCAGCCATTGGTCTTTCAGGTACAGGCCATAGGATTTGGCCGGCTATTTGCATTGTATAGCATCCATGGCCCAACTGGCCATGCAGGCCAATTGTGCCTCTTTCTGCTGCAGCTGTTGTCTGAGAGCTTGCACCTCAATTTGTGCTTGTAGCTCTATTTCCTGTAGATGTGTGGTTGGCTCCCCAAGACCGGTGTGCAGTTCCTTTTTGCCTTGCTGTTCTGTTGTGGTGTCCCGGGAGGATGTACCTGTTCCTGTCCTCAGCTCCTGTAGCTGCAATCTAAGCTTTTCGTTTTCTTCCTGTAGGAACACTCGTTGGCAATTTGCCACGTGTTTAGCCATGGCTAATTAACTTCTGGCCTCCTTGAACTGCTCCTCCAAAGGGCCTATGTCCGCCACACCCTTTGACTTGGCTATTTTCATCCACGTGTGCGTACGTACTCTCTCTTCCTCCAATGCAAAGAACAGTGGCACAGTGAATTTCTGAGGTATAATTTTTCCAGCCTCTAAGAAGTTGTAATATGAACTCAGGCTTGGCTGAGGGCTAGGCTATGGAATATGTTCTTTCTCCACTTCTTTTGGTGGCTCTACTTCGCCCTCCCTCGGTGGTGATGAGGGTGCTTCTCCTTCCATTCTCTCTGTTTCCTTAAGTCGGGCTAAGGTTTCCTGTAGAGCATCCTCAGCATCCTGTAGCCGAGCTTTTGAAGCCAATTGGTCTAACCTTTCTTTCCAAGTAGTTTTTTTCGGGCTCCCCCTCTCATAGGTGACTGATATCCTTGAGGGGGACCTCTCCTTGGGCGAAGTAGGGGCATCATCTATAGTGATTGGGCTGCTGGATGGAGGTTGTGGCTTGCCCGTCTTTATTCTCACACTTCTCCTAGCTTTAAAATATAGAGGGGTCTCCCTCTTTCTCTTCTCCTTGGGCTTAGGAGGTGTACTGAGGGCGGCCAGCACAGCTGCTGCCTCCCTTGCAAGAATGTCAGCTTTCTTCTCCTTGGGTTTCGCTTTCTCAGGGCTTCCTGTAGAAGACCCTTTTTCAGTTGATTTCTGGCTTCCTGTAGAAGGCCCTTTTTCAGCTGATTTCGGGCTTCCTGTAGAAGCCGGTTTCGGTTTTCCTGTAGAGACAGGTGGCACCACTTTAGGTTGCTTTGCTGAGGGTGTTTTACTTTTTGACTTGGTTGCGGCTGCTGTCGAGGTGCCTTTGCTGACGTGGACCTGCTCAGCCTTGTCCACTCTGCTTTGTAATCTTTTCTCTCTGGCCATCAACATGGGTGTGTCATCCTTCTCTTTGGCACCCTTTTTCTCTTGTTTCTTCTCTTGCTTTTTCTTCTGCTCCGTGGTCGTGGTCTTCTGGCCTTTTTCTTTCTTCCCTGCGGGCACTGACTCTTTCTCCTCACTGCTGGATGAACCGAGCTCTTCGGTCAACATCTTTATATCACCATCCTTGGTCAAATTTTTGAAGGCTTCCCATGAGAGAGGAACCTTGTATGTGTGGAGCGCATCCTCCACGAGGAGTTTAATGAGTCCATGGTGGGCTACCTGGTCTGGTGTGCCTTCTTTCAACTTGGTGGCACATTCAATCATAGACTGTAGTAGAAAGTAGGGGATACTTAGTTTGTTTTCTACAGGTAGGTCCATCTGGTGCCTTAATTCCGTGAGTAACCGAAAATGGTACCCATATACAATGCTAAAACGACCTTCGCAGGTGATGTACTTCATAATCTGGAGGCTAACTTCACTCCACAGTGGCAGTAAGCTGGTTCTACGAACCCCATTTTTATCTTCTGAGAATTCCTCCTCTGGGGGGAAGAATTCCTTCTTAGCCTTCTGGCCCAATTTCCTCTCTTCTTTATCCCATGGTAATCCCATTGGGAGCTCAGTAACTCGGCTGATGAATTGTGGGGTGAGTCTGAGACTCAAACCCCTGAAGTTAACGGTGGCCAATGTTTTGGATTTCGGCTTCAGAGCTTGCAAAAACTCCTCTGCCACCTCATCGTCATAGCCCTGCAATTTGTCGCAGAACGACATCCATTGCGCTTGCGTGAACAGCTCCACCACCTCAGGATTTTCTCTTAGCTTGGTTGAGTCGGTTGGTTCCCTTCTGATGAACCCACCCGGCATGGTGAAAAACTGCTGCGTTAGCTGGAGGTGGCGAGTGCGGAAGAAAATTGGCCTACTGGGACAGAGCGTAGAATTATGCCTCTGTCATGCATATAATTCACGAAAACTTATCTCCCGATGACCTTAACACAGCTTAATTATACTCACATCATGTAGGATGACAATTCATGCAAACGGCAGACAAGACTTGCAATTTTTTTACGACCAGACTGTAGAACGTCGACTCTGCCACCCTCGAAACCAATTGCATGGAAGGTTCAAGCTTACCTTTTCAATCCGCCACCTTTTGACGTGAGGAACCCAATTTCCTGTAGAAGCAGCTTTCCTATAGAAGCAACGCACGAATTCCGGAGGATACTGCAGTGGGTCTGCGCTCTCTGTGCTGCTTAACAGGCGTTCGAATGGCCGAAGACTTGGAGTGTCGAGCTTCAGAGGAATCCGGATGCTCACTCGACTTTCAAACGGTGAATGATAAATGCGTGGGGTGGCAATCTAGCCGATTAGATTTGAATCCGACGGAATCCGTGGCACGGGGGTGAGCTGTCCCTGCCGGACCGTTGGACGACGTCACTCCATCATTCTTCTGCAAGTTCCCTTACTGCCGCATCATTCCCCGCAGATCCGCCGCTGTCATTTCTGTTAAAACGCGCTTCTCCCTGACTGGATGGCTCTCACGTGTGCACTGCCCGTTCCTTTTGCCACGACCACCGTTTACCCTCCGACTGGTCGACGTGGCCAGTCGAATGGCCATACGACCGCTCAACCCATTCACTTCACACTCGCAAACATTTCAAAGTAAAATTCATGCAATTCGACGGAAGAAAGGGCGAGGCACTTACCTGTGCGGCCGCGACACGATTTTTCAGGCTCTTGGACGATGATGAGTAGATTTGTTTGCTGCTGGTGGATTGCACAGGCCCGGAGGTCCCTCTTCACAGTCCGCTGACGATGAATCTCATGATTCGGCTGCATGTGCCTGCATTAACCTTGCATGTTGCGGGCAATGGAATGGTGTACACTCTAGTTGGCTTAACTGCTACGGGACTCCTGCAGGATGTCCTGTAGCAGTTTTTCCTCCTCGGGTGCATGTTGCACGATGAAGACAGTGGCCTCACGATTGCGCTCACAGGGCTCTTGGATAGCTGGGATGGGTATGGCATGGCATCTCAGCGTCTTTTTTCATTTAAAAATTGCTTTCTCTTGATAACTCAATGATCTGCTTTGATTGTGCAGGTATCTTCATTGCATGTCGACAGGGGTGGTAGAAGGAGGTGACAGCAGTGTGTGAGGGAGAAAATGGTAGCTTGCATGTGTCCATACCGGACCTTGGTCGTTAGATCTCCTCATACAATTAGTTCTGGGCCGTCCAAAACTTCTACAGGAAGTTTCCTGTAGAAATACAGAACTTCCTGTAGAAAGTCTGTAACTTCCTGTAGAAAGTCTGTAACTTCCTGTAGAAAGTCTGAGCTGTGATGAAATCGTGCCCATACCTTGGAGAAGATGAGTATTCTTGGAGGAGGTGCTGGTGAGGTCTCCTGGCAGCATGATAAGGATCCTCGACTTTGAGTTGAGAGACCTCCTCTCCTTCATAGAACACCTGCAACCTGCATGCATTTCCACATTATAAACTTGCTGTCCCTGTCTTTTTTGCTTATTGTTTTTTCTTTCTTTTCTCTTTTCTTCTTTTTTTTTTTTTTTTTTTTTTTTTTGAAAGATAGCAGGGGCGCCTCAATGAGGTTTTCACCCTTGCCACCTGCCTTAAGCGCCTCAGAGAGGTTTTCACTCAAGGATCTTTTTTCAAATCCCTTTTTTTTTGAAAGACAATAGGGGCGCCTCAATGAGGTTTTCACCCCTACCACCTGCCTTGGGAGCCTCAGAAAGGTTTTCACCCAAGGATCCTTATTTTTTCTCTCTTTTTTTTTTTTAGATCTTTCAGGGTATGCCCAAAGCAGAGGCAGAACCCTTCTCTATGACCAGCACTGATTTCTCCACAGTTTTGATGAACTCTTGTCTCGAGAGAGGTTTCCTGTAGATCTTCAGTCGATGCCCATTGACAAGCATGGGGATGGCCTCCTCATCAATGGTCCGAATAAGAACAGACCCATTTTCATGACATTTTTCCACTGCATATTGTTCATCAGGCATCTGGTCATCCACTGTTCCATCCTCATCTGCAGATAGATCCAATCTAGATAAAAAGTCAGCAACAACATTTTCTTTACCTAGTTTGTCAACAATGGTCAAATCAAACTGCTGCAACAAAAGTAACCATCTAATAATACGAGCATTCACATCTGGTTTATTCATTAAATATCTAATTGCAGCATGATCAGTATGTACAAATGTTTGATAGCCAGTGATATAATGTCGGAACTTGTTCAGTGCATGGACCACAGCCAAGAATTCTTTCTCGGTTACAGTGTAATTCAGTTCTGCTTTGGACAAGTCTTTGCTGACAAAGTAAATGGCATATGGAATTTTGTGTTCAACTTGTCCTAAAGCTGCCCCTATGGCTTTTCTCGATGCATCAGTGTGGATGTGGAAAGGTAGGGCCCAGTTTGGACCTCTCAAGATTGGGGCAGACACCAACTTGTCCTTTAATTCATTCAGAACCCTCTGACAATCGTCAGTCCATTTAAACTCCACATCTTTTGCCAACAGGCCAAACAATGGCGAGGCTAGCTTGCTAAAGTCTTTAATGAATCTCCTATAATACCCTGCTAATCCTAAGAAGCTCCGAACATCCCTTACCTTTTGGGGAGGTGGAACCTTCTTGATGAGAGCAATTTTGTTAGGATCCACTTGTAACCCTTGGCAAGAAATGGTATGGCCTAGCACGGTCCCTTCAGTCATCAAGAATTCACATTTTCCAGGACTAAGGGACAGGTTCATCTCAATGCATTTGGTTAGGACTTTTCCCATGTTGGACAATGCTTCCTGGAAGTTGGACCCATAAGGAGTGAAGTCATCCATATAGATTTCCACTGCATCATGGACCAGCTCCGAGAAAATGCTCAAGACAGCTCTCTGGAAGGTAGCAGGAGCATTGCATAGCCCAAAGGGAAGAACTCGGTAGGAAAAGGTACCCCAGGGACAAGTGAAGGTGGTCTTATCTTGGTCTTCCGGGTTGATTTGGATTTGGCTGTACCCGCTAAACCCATCTAGGAAAGAGAAGAACTTCTTTCCTGCCAGTCCATCCAACACTTGATCTATGAAAGGTAGAGGGAAATGGTCTTTCTTGGTAGCTTTGTTCAGTTCTCGGTAGTCCACACAGATTCTCCACTTCCCATTTTTCTTGGGAACCAACACCAGAGGGGACACCCATTCGCTATCCGAGATGGGGTAGATGAATCCGACATCCAATAGTTTTTGCAATTCTTCCTTGACAATGTCCTTAAGGGCTGGATTCATTCTCCTCTGAGGTTGCCTAACTGGTTTACAATCCTCTTTGATGTAAATGTGATGGGTACAGACCGAAGGATGGACTCCTTTCATCTCCTTATAGCTCCAAGCAAAAGCATCTAGATGATTGGCCAACAGACTACACAGCTCCTTTTCCTGAGAAGGAGATAGGGAGGAGCTGATCTTTAACGTCCTCTCAGGGCCGAACTCCACATTCTTGACTCTGGGAGTGACAGGGTTGGTTGCACAAAGGTCCACTAAGGTGCTGGCTTGGGCATCCTCCACCAATTTCTCTAAGGATAGTGCACTGGGAGGTGGATTCTGGATCAAGGTCTCAATCAAGTCATCCTCGGTTGGGGGGTCTCTTCTAGTGGCGTCTAGGGTGCACAGAGGTGCTGAGTACACCTCATCTTCTTCTCCTTCCTCCAGCCAAAGTGGTAAGTCATGCTCTAAGGAGGGTTGGGCAGGAGGGTATAGGACTAGCTTCTTGGACATAGGGCCATTTTTTATGGTCATGTTTCCTACACGGCAACTTATGTAAGCATCTGCAGTGGCTAACCAAGGCCTTCCCAAAATAAGAGGATATCCAGTAAGCTTTGCCTTTGGTTGCAGAACCAAGAAATCTGCAGGGTATTCCCAAGAGTCAATAGAGACCAAGACATCCTCCACAATCCCTTCGGGAGTCACGGTGGAGCGATCTGCTAGTTGTAGGACTGTCGAGTCTTTCTCAAGGAACCCTGAAGGTTGAGTTTGAGCATGGTATCCCTGGTCATCACATTAATGGCAGCCCCCAGCTCAATCAAGGTGTGAGGTATGATGGTGCCATTGATGTGGAAATCTACTACAAGACTCCCAGGATCTAGATACTTTGGGCAGATGACTTGTCCCAACATAAGGTCAGACAGCTGTCCTAAGACATTGATGGTTGAAGCATCTCTCTTTCGCCTGCCTGGGTGTTTGAAACACTTTTCCTTAACCAGTTTGTTGTATATTGGCACATCCTTGATGGCTTGGAGAAGTGGTATTTTCACACACAACTGCTTGAGCTCTCCCAGAAGCTCATCCTCCTCTGGGTTGGGTTGTGTGGTGGCTGTTAGTCTCTCAGGAAAGGGTGGAATAGCCTTTGGTTCACTTTCCTGTTTGTCTCCCTCATTCTCTGGGGGAGGAGGTTGGCGATCCGGAAGAGTCTTTCCAGATCGCAGATTGATCTCCTGGATCTCCACAGCATAGGTAGGGCATGATGTTTCCCCAGTGTATATCTGTTGGGCCTGTCTGTTGTTGGGGTTCGGGTTCGGTTGAGCAGGCATTTGAGGTTGCCTTGGAGGAGCAAGAGGTAATGGTTGAGGTTGAACTGGTGGTGGAGGCAAAATGGCGGGAGGAGTGTTGTACTGGGGCCTCCACCCCGATTGAGGTGCATTCCACTGAGGTTGTGGCTGGGCATGTGAGTGATATGAATGAGTAGTGGGTTGAGGATGGTACTGAGGTGGATAAGACCATGGAAGAGGCACAGACCAGGAAGGATGAGCAGGGGGACCCCAGGAAGGCAGAGGAGTAGATTGGTTGGGGCTGTAATAAGCTTGGGGTGCCCCTTGCATCCCCTGCTGGTAAGGTCTAGGTCCTTGTGGCCTCCTTTGGTTGAGGAAATAGAGAGGTTCAGTGGGGGCTTCTGTCCCTTGATACATGGCTTTAAGCCCAGGTAAGGTTGGACATTGATTTGTGGGATGGTCCTCCTCACAAACGAAACACACCTCAACCGAATGTAATGGACATTCGTTCTTAGGGTGTCTCCTTGTACATCTAGGGCAGAAGATAGCCAAGGCCCTCTCAGCTTCTTCCTTCTTCTGCTAGATCCTGAATGTATCAAGTTGCATGGCAATGGTCTGTCTCACCTCAATTTTGAGATCCTCTAATTGATTTGCAAACTCATGTTTGGAGAAAGGAATACCAGCTGAGAGGAGGTTTCCTCTACCTCGTTTCCGGGCTGCCCTAGAGTGGTTTCTAAACACAGTCTTTATGTCCTCATAAGGCAGTTGGTAAATATCTCCTCCAGCTAACATGTGAAGGGTATCTAAGAGGTCTTCAGGGACTCCCCGAAGCAGGACCAACTTGAGGGATTCAGGGTCAAGTGTGCACCTGGCCCGTTTATAGCTAAGTTGGAACCTTTCCTCATAATCCTCTAAGGACTCATCATTTCCCATGGTCATCCGAAAGATTTCTCCCTTGGTTTCCTTGGACCTACAGTAGTCCCGGTATTTAGTGTTGAAAGCTTGCTGCATCTGAGCCCAAGTGGTGATACTGTTCCCAGGTAAGCCCATGAACCAGCGTAATGCTGCATCCTTAAGGGTTGAAGGGAAGAGTTTCAACTTCTGCTCATCTTCAGTATACTCATAGGTTCGACAAAGGACAACAAACTCAAACAGAAAGGTATCAGGATCTTCAGTAGTCAGTCCATGGAAGTGAGGTAAAGCGGAGGGGCTAATGTTCTTCATTTTCATGTCTCCATTGGTCTCTCGAATGGGGAAGGCACCTTCTATTCTCTCATCTTCTCCCCTATTGTCAGCCATAGCTTCAGATGGGATGGTCTCTAATTCTTCTTTTGCTATAGGATCTTCGTATATCTCAGGAGGTTCACCTATAGGTTCTTCTGGATCACTGTCACCGAAGAAGAGAGAAGGGTGACTCAGTGATGTAGTGGGGGTGTTGGGTAAGAATTTGCCTGTTTTATCTCGGTTCCTACGAGGCATGAAATGGAAAGACTTTTGATTGCTTTTGTTTTTTTTCCTCTGGTACCTGCAAAAATTGAAGCAGATTGATCTACAACTAACTATCTTGCTGAAATGAAAATGCAGAATTGAAATGAAAGCAGGAAAGAACTAATCTACTTTGCTCAAATGGAATTGCAGGAATGGAAATGCTAATCTATGCTTGCAAAACTGAAATGCTAATCTATGCTTGCAAAAATGAAATTGCAGAATTGAAATGTTAATCTATGAAAGCAGGAAATGTCTATGCTACTTTTGCAGAATGGAAATGAAATAAACTACTTGGCAGAAGGCGAGAGTAGGAAAATAGAAGAAAAGCAACAATTACTAATACTCTGACGCTTCCCCGGAAACGGCGCCAAAAAGATGGTGGGCTCTAGTATTGTAGCAATAATGCTACAACTCCTGGAGCTTCCTTCTCTAATTTTATCAACCCGGTAGTTCGTAACAAACTTGGAAGCGACGGTGCTGTATGCACAAGTACTAGCTCTTGTCGCAGCTGTCACTTGGTCAGCTGGCACAAGTCCGCTAGGGCTCAAGCCAACTTCTATATGTTCTCAGAAGAAGCTTTTAAGTGATGAACGAAATCTATCTCGAAGGAAATTAACCTACTTTGCAAGAAATGCACTGAAAGCCAACAAAACATGGAAACCCTAGTAAACCCGAATTCTACCAGCTTAATCCTTATGATGCAATGGTGGGAATGCGACTTCTAAAAGTGATGCCATTACTTCTATTGAGATGAGATGCATGTGTCTAAACTACTTTCACCTGGGGAGAACATGTTTTTGTATTTTTGCTCAAGTGGTTGGAGTTATTATGACTGTGCTTCTTACTGGGTCTTGACTGTGCAGGGGTAGATCAAGGGGAGGAAGGCTTGGGAAAGGTCAGGAGGACTCTGAGAGGGTCCAAGGGATCCCTAAAATCATTCCACAGAAGTTCACAAAGTTTAGATGCCCGGAAACCGTGTTTGCAAGCTTCTACAGGATGTCTGCAGGGGATTCTACATGAAGTTCAGGATTTCTACAGGAAGTCTGCTAATTTCTACAGGATGTTCTGCAATCGGAGTTTTAGGTGATGGATGAGTGGGAGAGGCTATAGGGATGGTCAAGGAGGTAGGAGGGGAGCTTGTGATGGCTTATGGACAGAGAGATGAGATGGAGAGGGGGTGTGTAAAGCTGGTTGGTCTAGAGGAGGGTAGAGGCAATGGAAGGCCGAAAAGATAAAACAACATGGATGATAGAAGAGTTGGGAGGCAAATGATCTAACTGGGAGATGAGTAGATGGCCTAGGCACGACTGAGAAGGATAAGGGAATGATAGAGTGGTGCTGCGCAGTGTAAATGAAACAAATCACCCCTGTCTTGTGTATAACCGAAATGTCATCAACCTACTCTAACTGTTTTATTAGAAACCAAAGAACATCAATGTAGTTTAAAGGGAAATCGTGCATGGTGCTGAAACAAGGAGTTATTCCACAAGATCTAAATGCATGGACACTTCTACAACCGAAAACATTACCTCAAGACTTGCATATTAATATGTAAAACAGTGTTTTTGGTAGTTGGCACGGTCTGCACTTCCAGTCCCCAAACAGAGGTGAAAGTGAGTATGCATTCAACCTTTTTTGGAACTCTGATTAACTCCAATCCTCTTACTCTAATCTAAACTACTGAAGCAATTTTGTTCAGAACACTAACCTATGTAACCACACCAAGAAATCCGAATCAGCAAACTGTGTTTCCAAGTGCATGTAAAGGAAAAGAAATATAATGCTGAAAGAAAGAAAAGTAACAATACAAAGAAAGGATGCCTATTTCTCTCAGGTTGGGCCCAACCCTGAGAGCTATAGCTCCTCTAAGAACTCAGAACTGAACTCGAATCTGCCTGCCTTTTATTAAAAGATCATAGTCATAAGTCTAACAACATGCCAAAAATGGCTTACAAAAAGCAAAACAGAGCTATAGCTCGTAATTCAGAATCTGCAACAAAGGTTCAAAAGTCTTTTATCGAAGGCTACAGCCTCAATATTTATACATTATGAGGGCCAAGCTGGCCTCCTAAATTAGTGGGGCTTGGCTGACCAACTAAAAGTAAACTATTGTTCCCTTAGAATCCGTTGGCTTCCTTCTAGCTCGGTGGTGATAGTTGTTGGAGCTCGGAGTTGAGGTGGAGATCACGAGGAAGGTCATTCAAGGCCGTGGACAACCTTCCTACAAAACCGCAATGCCACCTTGGCTGTCTCCTTGCCTTCATCTGCGTGGTTTTGCTCCATTTAATGTCAAAAAAACCTGAAATAAACATGTATTAGCCACCTAGGAATAGTGACTGCCCTCCTTCCTACAAATAACATGAATAAACTAAAAAATGATGCATAAGTGATGAAAAATGAAGGGTTGAGCAAGGGTAAGTAGGCCAAATGAGCCCAAAATGTTACCAAATTTGGGGCTCATCACCATGTAACAGCTTAGGTAGAGGCCATTCTAAAGCAAAAGCTAAGGAAGACCAGAATGAAGACCAATGGTTAACACCCAAATGGCACAATGGATTTTGGACTCTCTAGAAGGGGGTGAATCATTGTGTGAGCACCTGGTGGTGAGGTTGGGCACCTCTAGACTACCAGTGTCAACCAAATAAGATGTTTCCAGTTGGTGTGTTGGCTTATGGGGGCCTGACCCAGGTTCGGAGTTATTTAGCCAAACAAATCCCTACACTACTGTCCCTTTCGGCATCAGCCCGCGAAGCGCGGACTAAAGTCTCACCCAAAGCAGTATGAGGGGATGCTGCAACCAAGTTTCCGCACCCTTGAGATGTCTGAAAGGTCAACTTAGTCCAACTAGATCTATCTTCGTGCACTTGTTCCACCCTTCAATACCCTCGTGATCTGTTATAATCATCTTCCGTGCAGCCTTAACCAGGGGTGGAGATGCTTTCGCGCTGCTATGGTAGCGAACTACACTATTTCCCCTAACTACACTCCATATCTTACTTATCTTCTTAACAAGTCTTAGTTAACTTCGTGTAAACAGATATTCTATCTTGCATTCACTTAATCAATACAATTATACCCATTCGTGCATCATATAAAAAGTAGAAGTGCAATTTATACCCAATATATTCAATGCATAAAACAGGAAATAAATACACAGAATTGATATGAAACTTCTCTTTATTAGTACTTCCAACTATTACAGACTCGACTCACCCTGCGCACTCAGTTTCAAGGGTCCGTGCACTCATATGCGGACTACTAGGCCTCTGCGCACAAAGCTGCAGAGGCTTCTCCTACTCTACGACCCCAAAACTAGACTTTACCCCTCATATCTATCTTGCATACATAATTTAATCTTCCATTATCCATCTATCAAACTGCTTAGAGCCTCACTCGTAGATCTCTATAGCCAACATTACAATAACAAAATTTAGGGTGGACAACCCTATGACTCTTCTACAAGCTACGCGCTCCGTGCCCACAAAATGCGGAGTCTTTACATTGGAGTTACAATTTTTGACCAAAATTTGGGCTCTAAGCCCCAAAACTTTCCTTGGGGGATCTCGCACCCAACATGGTGGGATTGAGGAAGGAAGTCCTATGGAGTCCTGAAGTCAGTGGTAGATTGGTGTGTTAATCCCAAAAGCAAGCACTACCCCTAGACTCTGGAATTTGGCTCGAGGGTGACATCTAAAAGTAAGTGTGGATGTATCTGTCTATAGTTGAGTGGAAAGTCATTGTCCCAGACTCAGTTGCCCCACATAATCCAATATAAGTAACTATGTATTTTATCTAACGTATGATGAATGATGTTACTGTGTTATGGACAATGGTTTGACCTTAGGGACTACAATGTGTTGATGAAACTTCCATGTGTTACATTCCTTGTAGGATATGTTAAGCGATTTGTATCCATGTATGTGAATGAACTAAATATATGCACGAATGTGCGAGAAATCCGAAAGTGAAATATGTCTAACAACTGCTAACAAGAGACATGAAATATTTGGCACATAAAAGCATAATAATCTCATGATTAAATAAGACCTGGTCATAATATAGCACCGATCCATGAAAGCTTGTATTAACGCTTGAAGAATAGTGGGTTTTGAGACCCTTTTATTATTGCACGATTACATAAAATACCTTCTACATAGCAGGGTTTGTACTCGCTTGTGAGTCATCCATGGTCACATTACAAGTTGTTGTCTTGCTCGATGAGCACAACCTTAACATCAAAGGGACTTTTTCCCCAGTATCATTTGAGTCCCTAGCTTTACCTAAATGTACTTTAGCTTTGAACCTTTAGGAGGTTGTATATTTTTTATTGGTGTCATAAAGCGACGATCGAGGCACCTGACGGATCTACATATCAGCATGTAGTTAATTGTAGGCCCAACACAAGGTCTGGCACCGTCGTTGTGTGGAAGGTGAGGTTGGAACCTCCCTGGAGTCTGCACCAAGTTTGTGGTAGGTAATCTATGCAGGAGCACTTATGCCTCCCATGGTGGAATTTAGTCCCTATGGAATGGGAAGCCTCACGGGCCAGGAACTCGTTGAAGAACCAATCACTCAAGATTGAAAGGGATAACATCGTGAATCACCCTAGGTGACCAAGAGTATCATAGTGAACTCATAAAATGCATATAAAGGTCTACCAAACTCCTGTTGAAAAGTTATAATTGGAAAGGCTAGTTCAGAGAAGTCTGAATAGCAACAAAGCTTGTAGCTAAGAGGGTTGTTAAGTTCTCCATCTAAGTCATCTCTCAATGCAAAGTTGGAAGCCATCAACCGAGTCATGGTGGGAAGGAGTAGGAAGGTATTGTTGTGGTTCAGAAGAAGTATTCCCTTAACTTATAGAAGAAGAGGTCTAACCTTATCCATAGAACGATCAAATCCATAGTCAAAGGGGATTTCTAATTGGTGGAACAAGATTCCCTTCATGAGATTGGTCAGAATGACAGGGAATATAGTCATAAAGTGGTAATTTGAAAAGCAATTTAAATTAAGAGTCAGGGACTTAGCAACAAAAGAGCATCGGGTTTCTGTCAAGAGATGGTGACAAAAGTTTTTCTGTTACCGAAACCGTTAAGAAAGGGAAGGTTACTGTAAAGGGGGCCACCTCGAAAGCCTGGAAGGTCAAAACCTCAGGAAGTTACGCAAAAGACTCTTTAATTGGGTTCCAGGTTAGAGGGTCCAATCACCAAATGGGGACCCAACACGTGGCCAGCAGTTGGGCATCTCATGTGCTCCAACAAGCCACTTACAGATGACACGTGGAATCTTCTAAGGATCTCACAGGGCATTGTCACTCTGTAATATGGCCCTTCTGAACTGTTGGAGAAGGTTTGTGATAATTCTTACAAAAATGTGTGTATCCTCATATATGTGCATTTACATAGTAGTAGATGTGGAAAATAAGAAATCTATGTGTCTTCCATGTTAAGATAGTAAACCAATGGGCACGTCTTTCCTACCATAGCAGACATGGCATCAACATTCTATGCAAAGTAATTAGAGGATAAAGTTTTTCAAAAAAACCCAAAAGAACTAGAAGGTGATAGTGCAAAGTTTGGAAAACTAGGTTACTATGTCTTCCTGAAATAAGATCTCTATGCGAATAAGAGAATATTTTATGGAATTAAATGTTTCAAAATAGAGTCAAGTTCCTAAAGAACAATCACAAAATCCTATTACTTAAACGTAAAATAAATGTGTTTGTTCATACGGGACTGGGATTGGGTTTCGTGGACCAGATGGTAATGATAAAGGTGCCTGAAAGTTAAGAGAGGAAATATAATCAAGAATTGATTTTAGAAAACATGAAACAATTCAATAAAGCTAGATTAATCCAATACTGAGAAGATATTTTAGAATTACTGATGAGTTTTTGGATTGGCACTCTTTTTGTTTTTCCCCAATTTGCCTCTACTTTTCCAACCTCTGATCATTATACACATTCTTTACTACTCTTACACTCACAATTATATATGCATCCTTGTTAAGCTCTTTATTTCCTTGTTATAGTTAGAATTAAGGGATGTTGAAAATTTATCAAAGTGTAGGTGTCATGTAACTCAATGTGTGTATATATATTTATATATATCTACAAACACACACACAGTTACATGACACCTACACTTTGATACTTATACATCATCCCTTATATATTTGTTTATGTTTAAAGTTTGGTGTGCATGCAATAAAATGGTAGACTAACTACAGTTCTAAAAGGTTCTCATAAGCCACCACGTTGGCTACCAACGACAATATCAATTTTCGTCAAGCACCAAGGGAACAATTCTAATTGAAGACTTGAGAACCTTATCATTTTGATTTAGAACCGAGGACTCTTGTTAGAGGCCAAGGACTTCTAAGGACCTTATTTTTTTTATTGACACTAATGATCTTTGTTAAGATTTGAATAGTCTTGTTGTTATGGGCCTTACTGTTTTTTTGCAACAAAATCTAAAAAGGAACTTGATTATCATGCAACCATGATGATCAATCTTATAGATGTTGGGTTGTGTTATATTCTTTCCACGACTACCCCACACGCGTGGGGGGGTCACAGAGGGGGCGGTAGGCACCCCTATATGTTGCACATGGCAGCTGCCCCCCCCGTCGAGGGGTATGCGGTATCCCCCCTGCACGGGGTCCAGGTCAGCGCCCCGAGCAAAATAAAATTGGACCCTATATTAGGTGGGTGGACCTACCTATGGTTTTTGCATGGATTTCGCACATGATTTTGGGCATGATGTTTTTTTGTCCATGGTATTCTATAGATCCGGTCAAGGGAACTATGGTTATGTTCTAATCCAGGGTTAATGGATTGGGGTTTATGGATGCTTCGGCATGTGTATCTATATATATATATATATATATGTATGTATGTATGTATGTATGTATGTATGTATGTATGTATGTATGTATGTATTATAACATTGAAAGTAATATAATGAAAAATCAATCTAGTAGTCCCGGTTTTGGGATCCAGAGGAAAATCTCTGTGTATATATGTTTTATGTTTTATGCTCTCGCCATTGTTTATTTTATGTTTTTAGAATTTGTATGCAGGTAATTTCTGTACGAGGTTAAAACCTACAACAGAGACAGTTGGACATGTCAAAGATTCCCGTTGGCATCAAGTATCACGGGCCAGTGTGCCAAGTTGCATGAAAGAATACTCATTCCAATGATGCGGGCCATCATAAACAATTGGTAAGTTCATACCCTATACATGTGGTATTTCCCCAACTCCGACCGATCCTAGCACCTTGGGAGCAAGCACATCTATAGCTGAGAAAAGCATGAATCAAAATATTTATGTTGTCTATTGTTTTATTGTCATTGCATTGCTTTTTTTTTTTGGTCCACTAAGTGGAGTCACATTGTTATCTCAATATGAAATTAGACTCCTAAACTTTCATATATATATATATATATATAGATGAGTGCCTTGTAGCGCGTGAGTATGACTCATTTTAAGAACTATATAATCGTTTTTTTTTGTTCTTCACATATAATAGTGATTGCAAGATGTGAATATAAACTCTATCAAGTTTTGTGACTACATTTTCATGTGTTTTTGTGGATGGATTCAAGATTTAATTTGAATCCTATGTTTATCACTTAATAATCGTTAAGGCATAGGCTAGCCTTCAACAGGGGCCCACTCAAAGTGTGGTTCTATGCCAACTTCTTTTCGATTTGTTCTTGCAAATATGATTAGATTCTTTGTTCTATTCAATTTCATAGATTATCATAAAAGTGATTGCGTGGTTTCATTTTCTCTTTTCAAATTCATAGATTAGTTGTTATTTCAAGTTTATTGGGGCATATGCTAGATTTCTTTAAAAGTAGATGTTTCATAATCGAGTGTTGTAAATTTTCTTGGATTCAAGTTCACCTGGTGATACTGTGCTAGTCACCCTTAAACAAAATCTAGGTGCATGAGGCATCACTTAGCCGAGTAGTTGACTATCCTTAAGCAAACCCTTCCATATGAGTTTGTATCCCTGTGAGTTTTTTTCTTAGGACATTGAGAACAACGTGAGGAGTTTACCTCTTGTGTATATTACACAGAGTGCCTCACAAGTTTACCAACCCCAATTTGGAAAATTAAATGTATTGAGTAGCCTAAATCCCAATTAAAATAAGAAACATATAAACACACCATCATTTTTTGTGTCGTTGCTAGGGAGGTACTCAAAAGAATCAAGAATCCTCACGTAATTAGGATCAAAGATATCAGGGCTAGAAGTGACCAAAGGTTTAATAACCCATTTTAGTAACCTATGTCTTTATTATCTTAGGAAATTATAAATGCATTAAAACACAATCGGCAGAAAAAAAAAAAGAGTATACTATAATATCATGTGGCTAGGAGCCACTCAAAACAACATTTTGGTGAGTGAGAAAGGAAAGAAAGATTCTTTGGAGGCCACCAAAGTCCAACATAGTGTACTAGGAAAACCTCATAAATAAGAGCCACCATATAAAAAACAAGAAACTCTACAGGATGAGGAACTGGAAAATTTTGAGGGTTCCATTAGAATTCAAAGCCCTGAAGATTTAAACAAAGAAATGATGGGGGATGAAGAAGTAATTGGACATAAGAAAAAGGAACCTATTACCTTCGAATTCCCTATTCAAGATCAGGGTGGATTGATTTAAATGAAAAATATTCCTCTACCTATCCTTACAAACTTTCATAGCCTTGTAAAAAGGATAGGAAAATCCAAAAGGTACTCTACTAAAATCTTAAAGAGAAATTTTCCCACTTCCTTTTGTAAACACTTTTGGGGACCAAAATCCTATGGAAATGGGGAGGTATTGTCTAAAATGGATCACTATATAGTTTGACATATCTTTTGGTAGTTTATGGATGGAAACAAGAGCTATTGGTTTATAGAGCCATTTTAAGGGTAAGTCTTATTTTGGTGATGAGGGGTCTAGAAACTTTTGGAGCCCTTTTGAGGAATTTGTGGGGGGTTAAAACTTGTAAACAAAGGTTTTATCCCACTAAAAGTGTGATAGCATTGAGAGCTTTCCAATGGCACACATATAACCTCATTTAGAGTTCAAATGAGGAAATTGCATCTCCCGCTACTTGACCTATAATGTTGACCACAGTGATATCGAGTAGTTACCATATTATCTCCCATTACTAACAAAGGTGGAGCTAATCATGTGTATACTTTAATAAGTCTCTAGAGGGTTTAACATCACAATATTTAATTAGTTGAGGCATGCAAAAACCATAACCCTAACCATAGATGACTACTAGGACATTGTTAAATACTAGGCCACTGAGAAAGAAAGAAATTTTATTCTTGTTTCATTGATTTACTCCCCCATAGTTGAACAAAGCAAGGAAGTGGGATATTGGATCATAATGGAGGAAGTATGCTACAATGTCTATGACAACTCCAAAATGAATTCGTCTAGCAGGATTTGTCTTATATATTTCCTAGCATACATTGTATGTGGACGATGTGTTACTTGTTTTTATTTTATTCTATTTCCATATTCAACTTATTGAGTATTTTAAATATTAAATAAAATAATACATAATAAATAATTTACATGAACTTATAAAAATAATTATAACTAATTGTTAAAATATCCACAATAATTGTAATGATAGTAGCAAGGTGCTCTAGGCATCCCAATTGGTGATGGTTATATATGCAAAAGGATTTGAATTTTTAAAGCATATTTTTTGAATAATTTAATATGTTGTTGCTTAATACATGTTTCTTATGTAAAAAGTAATTGATAATGATTTTACATTAATTTAAATGATATTAGAATTAAAAATCTATAAATATGATATTATATGTAAGAGTATCTTAAATTGGAGTTTATGATTACTATTTAGCATATATATATATATATATATATATATATATATTCTTCAATATCCAATTTAAGATGCTCTTACATATAATATAATATTTATATTTTTAAAATTAAATTATTGTTATTATTATTATTATTATAATGTAAAAAATTGTATTAAAAAATTTAAATATATAAATTTTGAAATGCAACATTAATAGTTTTCATATAAAAATCATAAAAAAAAAATAATTAATTATAAATAAATTATATTTAAAAAGAAATCTAAATGATTTATGAAAATAAATTAATTTAAATGAATATTGTAACTAAAAAATATGTTGTTATTTATTTTATATTAAATTCATTATCGAACTTTTAATTAAAAAATTAAAAACTATCAAATTAAAAATAATATAATATAATATGTGAATGAATATATTATTATGATGTATATTTTTATTAGTAAAACTATATAGTAAAAATAAATATTAAAATAGATTTGATAGGTTTACTCTTTATTAAATGTTATGACACTTTTTTTGGTACTTTATACAATCACATTTCATTTTCATAAATATTTAGATTTGATAGGTATATTTTTTATTAAATGTTATAACACTTGGTTGCCTATAAGATTTTTTTGAGTTTTTGTTTTTTAAATATATATTTTTTTCTGACAATTCAATTTTAAACACCATGAAATTAGTCATTTCATGTGAATGAATCAATCAAAATAGAAATTCAGATTTTAAAAAATTCAAAATTTATTTCTGATTTTCAAAATATTTAGTTTAATATTTAATTTTTTCAAAATGTTAATTGCCTTTATAAAATCTATTTAGAAATTTCAAAACTAATTGAAAATCAAGCCTTTCTACTAAAAACAAAGACAATATAACATGCTTTCAGCACCAAGATAAGGATAGTTCTTTTTAGAGAAACTTGAATCTTTTTAGTAAAATGAAATTAATTATTATCTCAATTTTATTTAAATAAATTTTATAAGTAATTAATTTATAATTAATTAATTTTTTTACCAACATTCAATTTTGCTTTGGTTGTGTATTAGTTTGTTTTTACACAAAAATTGTTGTCCTTTATCCATACTTTAATATTGGGAATTGAATTTTTTATATTTTATATTTTTATTTAAATTTATTTATTTGTAAGGTGATTGATTGATGTCTTATCATGATTTGTTTAGTAACTTCTATTTCTATTAGTTACTAATTTTTTGTTTTTAGGTTTATTTCATTTTTATCTAACTTTTTGTTTTTTTCTATTGTTTCTATTTTCATGAATTATAATTTTTTGTCCATATTTTCAATTTAAGGTGACTTATTATTATTTTTTTGTAAGCGAGGTAGGACTCTTCTATTTCATTTCAAAAAGCAGACAAGAATACATACACATCCAACAGGTGTTAGATGGCCTCAACCCACCCACTAGGAAACTGGATCTGTTGGCCATCTAACTACATGATAAGTCATCCAAAATTCAAATGTCTTCGAAATGTCAAGAAGTGCAATATAGGTCTGAATGTCTTTAGCAATCCTAATATCTAGATAACTACAACAACAAGGAACTTTTGGAGAAACTAAACTAAACATAACTCAAAATTTTCCAAACAGAACAACCATGCTAGTTTGACCATTACTCATCTAAGGAGTCCACGGGTGTTGGATCTCTAGCACTAGAGCCCAACAACTTAGTCTGTGGAAGACACAGCGTATGCTTCTTGATCAGGTTGAGACAAACATTCTGGAGTTGGATTGGACGTTGAACCAACTAAAATTCCCTGTGAATTTCTTGGAGCTCAAAAGGGGGTTTAGATGGGCTAGCTAAGCTGGACCCTATAGCTTTTGCAACAATATTCTTCATAATCCAGTATAGGTATACCGACTAATGGAATTGGGTATATCTGCCTCTGGAGTGGCCTGGGTCCTGCACTAAAAATAACCATTCTACAAAGTTTAGATCTGAGTTTTCAGCTTGCTCTTTAACTTCTGCTTCCCACCCTTGTATCAGTTGACGAACAAGAGGAGGGGTGTTGTTATGATAGACCTGGGCAGCATCTCTAGCTTTTCCAACTATACCTCGATGACCTTTGCCCTTGACTGATGGTGTCAGGGTCTGCCTTTCCTTACGCCCACGACCACGGCTTTGACCTGAAACATTTCTGCCCCGTCTGGAATTTCCTTTGGAAGAGGTAGGGCATGCCATAGAAATCCAATTCGAGCAATCCTGATAACCACCTGACCGGAAGAAAATCAACCAAGAGAACCCAAAACCTGGGTAAGTAACACTGCTAGTTCTGATCAAATAGAACTCTGACCAAGCAAGCACCCGTCCAATGGACAGACAAGAAGGCATGAGAATAAAGCCTGGTCGGAGGTAAAAGAAACCTGTACAAATACGAGGGCATGGTATAAAATAGACATGAGTAGGAAATTCAACAAACCATTTAGACTTTACGCCTTTAAACCAACCATAGCTCAGTGGCCTATCCTTGTTTGCCAAGACAATCCACAACCCAAACAAGGACAGGGATATCCACCATGCGAGAGTCCCCTCCGCCCAATTGACCCAGTCCTCTTGGAGTGACTAGTGCTTCCTTAAGTATCTCTCATTATTGAAAACCCAACCCCCAATTACATTCAATATGGACGCAACCTTAATTTTTCCATACAAAGCCATCAAAGATAGAAAAATTCCATACATCACAGAGAGACTGACAGAGCGCAGAGGATAGGCTTCACCTTTCATACTAATAGCCTCAGACCCAACACAAATTTCTTCAAGACTTGCCATAAAACGCATTTTAGAAACAACCAGTAAACTAGTTGACCACAGACACAAAACCAGGTTCAAGAGGAGGGAAATAGGGGAAACAAAAGAAGCATACCTGCACCAGAAGCATGCCTTCTAGAGGCCATGAGTACCTTTGTGTCTCCTGCCCACAACCAAGCTTGCAACCTGAACCGAGCTCCTGAGTCTAATCGACGAATGAATAGCGAAAGTGCAACCAAAACACTGGAGAAAACTGCATCGCCTTCCTCCACAGCTCCCCAAATATCTCTCCTCTAACGATGCCACCTTACACATGCAAATGATTAAATGTGAGCCACCAACCGACCACCTTGCCTTATGAGCGATCATGTCTTTATCTGTGACTCGAGTCCCATCGAGTTCAATGCCCAGTCTTGCACCCCGATCAGGGATAAGGTGACCTATTATTATATTAAAAATATATTTTCATAAATTTATATATATATATATATAACACAAATATATTTAAATATATATAATAAACATATATATTAAAGTGTATATATGTTAATATAAACAATATTAATTAATCATATTTCTTATTTTTTGGTGATGACATTCAACAATACAATAATATTCTATTAGTTGTTTTATTTTTGTAATGAAACATTTGTTTTTATTAATTTTTAGTTTAATTAAGCTATATTTAAGTTAAGCTACAACTACTAGCTACTATGTCACTCTTTTTATAAATTTGAATAAAAAATATGAAAAGATGATAATAAAAAATATAATTTTAAATAATGTTTATGTTATGGTTTTTTTTTAATGCAATAAATTTATATAAATGCTTTAGGGATATGAATAAAATAAGGATAATAATAATTTATTGTAATGAAGATTTTATGCAAAATGTTAATAATTATTATGATCTACTTGGTAGTTAATGATAACTAAGTATAAGAATGGAGTTTTTTTATTGAACATGTATGAATAATATAATGTTGAAGCTTAATTGATTAGGAAGTTTCCCCTTCTAAAAAGTAAGTGAATAGGTGTTTATCAATCTATAAAAATACCGTGGTAGAATGTTAACCTACCTTAAGAGCATCTATATGTGAAGTATTAAGGTATTTTTTATTCATTATTTCAAACTTTATATATGATTTCTATTTCATATATATAATTTGTGTGCTTGATGATGAAACATTTTAATAATAATGGGTTGGAATGCCAAAAGTTTTAGGTATTTTTTATTCATTATTTCAAACTTTATATATGATTTCTATTTCATATATATAATTTGTTTGCTTGATGATGAAACATTTTAATAATAATGGGTTGGAATGCCAAAAAGTTTTGCATTAATAAAAAAATGATCTTATTATGTCTTTTTTAGATTATGAAACTCAAACCATTAGAAATTTGTGAGTAAATGGGGAACAGAAAATTTACTAAAAATATTGAAACTTTGAAAAATAAGAGAGGGAGGATTTGCAAGTTATGATCTATTTTTTTTTTGATATTATAGATATTAGAACAATGAAATCAAGATCCTTCCATTTCTAGCAATACCAAATCTTATTGTTAATTTTGCAAAACCATCATATTCAAAATTTGGTGTGGATGGAAGTAAGGATGAAATATTTTTTTTAAACAAGGAAACTCGTCTATATTTAATGATAATACAATTTAATAATAACATAAAAATAAATATCTACTAACATAATAATATAAAAACGCAAAAATTAAATTAATCTGAATAACTCAATCCTAAAAAGTTTTAGAAAAATAACACTATCACTCCTAAAAACTCATATAATTTGAAGGGAAAGCTGAAGGCTCCAACCAGTTAGTTGAATTAGATTGTGAGTCACTCATTGGCTTACTCCAGAAAGAAATGAGCCATTGTATCATGTGCTTACAAGCCATTATAATTTTCCTTGGACCATGTGCTTCTGACTATGATAAAGTAACTATGAAGTAAGTGTACAATGAGCACTTGTTTGACCAAAATATTATTAGTTGTTTGGATTTTTTCAAATTAGTGAAAAAGGTCTTCTATCTGTAATTTTGGAACTGCTATGGACCTAATCTAGTCCAAGATAAGGAGACAAGACAATGTACTAAGATGCAATTACATGCTGTTTGTTTCGTTTTTTTAAATTAGATGACAAGGTTTGTCACATGGGAATGAAAATGACAATGTTAGAGTGGTTAGTGAAAAATGATGAGATAGGGATAGGCATGAGTTTCCAATTCTTTATCATGGAGATCCAGTGTCTTACAGTATTTTGTGATAGGCATGAGTTTCTATTTATGAGAAAGATAAGATAAGGATAGGTATGGGTCTAGTATTTTGTTAAAAAATATTATAAATGTGTATTAAATTTTTAAAATATAATTTATTGGTTTTAAATTTTTTTTTCTTTGTGGGAAGTTTTCAATTGTTTTTATATCATTAGAATGCTGAATAGTTAAAAATTATTGAAGCAATTTTAAATTGTTTTTAATGATATAGTATACAAAATTATGTTTTCTAATTTTTCAATTATATTTTGATGAATTTATTTGAAATTTAATTTAAAAATATTAAAACGATGAATTTGAATTATTAAATTTATATAAACTATAAACTCCATATATTACATTTTTCCATGTCTTAAATTTATTTATACATTTAAAACATACATTTTTTGTTTTTTTTGTTTTTTTTTTTTTTTTGAAGTTGTTTGTGATTCTTCAGGCTTGATCTATGGCTTGAGGAACTACGACTCAAGGGCATCTAAGCCGTCAAAGTCACCCAGGGAGGCTTGACCTGTCGCTTGAGGAGCTACAACCCAGGGGCATCTAAGCCGTCAAAGTCACCCAGGGATCACAACCAACCTAGGCCACACTAGCCCTTAGCTGATTGAATTTTTTTGCATGTCGCCTCACCTCCCCCTAGCAGAGGGCGCAATCACCCGAGTGAGGTTTGATCATGGGTCACCTTGTTGAGTAGGCTCATACTCAACCAATTGTACTAGTAAGACTTGACATTTAAAACATATAGCTTGACTGGGCCTAATGGTTAAGAGCATGTGTTTCCTCCTAAGAGGTCACAAGTTCAAAACCAAAGAGGGTAGAGTATGTATGTCTTCTAGACTTAGACCTTAAAAATGGATAATAACAAAAAATAACATCAAAAATTATATCCCAAATTTCTAACCAATAAACATATAAATAAACAAAACAGTTAAATTTCATTTTAAAATTATATCCTCAAACTTTAAATAAACTGAAATTTAAAAATTATATCCTCAAACTTTAAATAAACTTCCAAATATAAAAGTTCAAGTTAACCTTTCCCAAATATAAATATACAAATATAACAGTTCAATTTGATCTTTCTACAAATATAACAGTTCAATTTGATCTTTCTTAAATATTTTTGGAATGACTAAATTCAATTTCAAATTTGTAAGTTTAAATATTTTTGGAATGACTAAATTCAATTTCAAACTTGTAAGCTTGACTTTTAGATCTTCTCTGCTTTAGCCCCTTGAGAATTATAGGTATCTGGCAGAAATGTGGTCCACCAGTAATTACAAGTAACAAGAATGATGATTCAATTTGCATCTCCTAATAGCAATTAGTGATAATAGTTGAATGCCCATAGTAATTAGTGATAACACTATTAGTTTGACCAACGGATTATGATAAAATTTTCTGTTAAAAAAACATTAACACTTACAAACCAATTTATCCTGGACCTTTCTGTTACCCTTCTGACCAATAAGTGAGAATTAGGTCTGAGAAATCTGCAAAATGAAATTACCTACAGACTCATAAAAAATTAGAATGTCAAATTTAGGGATGACCAAAGTATCCCCAAACATTTCTTCGCTCAATTCCAGAAATCAGGGAAACTTTCCCAAACATTTCTTCGCTCGATTCCAGAAATCAGGGATAATTTTGAACTGCCAGTAAAGCGTTTACATCAGTTACAGTGAAATATTGTTAAATATGTATTAAATTTCAAAATATCCAAAATTTGACCGAATATTGTTCAAAATGTGTATTATATTTCAAAATATACCAAAATTTCGATCAATGTTGACCAGAATTAAATAACAAAAAGGAAAAGCATATTAACACAACTCCTATAAATCCAACAAAACTTATATATTGTAAACAACCCCTACAACCCCACTCCCACGTCCCACTAGTGATCCCTTTCTAAATTCTTGAAAAACCTACTTATAATTCCCACTTCCCACTGGTGATCCCTTTCTAAATTCTTGAAAAACCTACTTATAATTACAGTGAGAAGCAGAGCAAGACTGGATTTCAATCTCATAAATATTTTCACATGTATACATACTGGAAGCAAATGAAAATATTAATGAAATTCAATGTGTACGGTACATACTAGCTGTAACAACGGATCTGCATCAGGTAAGATGAGGCAGAGTCACAGAGCGATGGATCTATGTGTCAGCTGACCTCGAGCGAGTGCAGACTTATACATTTCTCTGATTATAATCTCGTCAAATTGAGCATTGCGGATTCTTCCAAAGGGATGCACAAGCGAGGTGCACTGAGATCCCAAGTTATTGCTCATCATTCTGCTAGAAAAGAAGGCAGTTGCAGAGAGGGAAAGCATTTTATTTACATAACTGTCTCTCAGCTTGGCTACCAGTAATTTAGGATAAGCCAATTTGGATTTCAATTTGGGCACCAAAACCCTGGATCTGCCTTTTGGGCCTCTCAGTTTCCAAACCCTAACCCTCTTTCTCCTTTTATCTCCGAGGCGCTCATATTTTCTAGAATGCAAGCAACGAGCAACGGACCTGTATAACGACACAGAGGCTCCGGCCAAGGAATTCAACCCCTTTGATGCTCTGGCTTTCAATTTCTCAAACCCCATCTTCACTGATTGAAGTGAATTTGCGAGGAAATTTTGCAATAGTTGTGAGTGTAAATAAAGGCTGTCAGAAACTTTCAAGACTGGAGACCGGACACGCGGTTTCAGCTGAACTCTTTAAATGCGTGTCTGAACCTTTTTTCTTGAAATTCAACTACTTCACAGTCACTCTTCAATGACAAATTTCGCCGGAAGGAATCTGGTGGTCAATCGATATTGTTAATTATTTTGCAGGTTAAAATGTTAAATTCAGTTTCCCCGATCCGGGTGCTTTCTTCTCTCCACTGGTGTCATCCATGCCAGCACACCATAGAGCATTTATAGCCCAAGTTAGGTGGCGAACGAACAGAGCTTCGGCATTAACACCAAGTTCCGTACTTGAATTTGGAGAGGACAATTTCGCCCGGTAATCGTCGTTGGCCCGGAAAGATTCTGTCAAATTAATGTTTTGTGGATTGATAAAAAGTTAATTTTTTTTATAGGGTGGGAAACACTGTCATAATTTATTTGTCAAATCAGCAGTGATGACAGTCATTTCTGGTTGCTATTTGTGAACGCACACTGACTCATCACTTTTATTCAAGGAAAATCATGTCCTGGAATAATCCGTTAGTGGTCCGTAAGGGGGCAATCTTTCACTCTGCGACATGTCTTTGGGTCTTGGGCTTTAAGGAAGCATTTATAGCGCAAGTTAGGTGGCGAACAAACAGAGCTTCGGCATTAACACTAAGTTCCGTACTTGAATTTGGAGAGGGCAATTTCGCCAGGTAATCATGGTTGGCCAGGAAAGATTCTGGCAAATTAATGTTATGTGGATTGATAAAAGGTTAATTTTTTTTATAGGGTGGGAAAACCTGTGATATTTTATTTGTCAAATCAGCAGTGAGGACAGTCATCTCTTGCTCCTATTCGTGAATGCAGGGTGACTCATCACTTTTATTCAAGGAAAATCATGTCCCCTGGAATACCCGTTGGTGGTCTGTAAGGGGGCAATCTTTCACTCTGCCACATGTCTTTGGGTCTTGGGCGTTACCCTGTTCCTTACCTCAAAAGAAGACTAGACAAGCAATTTTAGGACATACTTCAAGCCCAAAACAAAGTTAATTATATAGTATAGGTCCATTTGAAAAATAATTTCCAGAAATTAAGAAAGAATTTTTTAATTATTTAAAAATGTTTTATAATTATATTGAAGACATATTTTACAAATACAGGGGATATGGTAATTTAAGCTTGAATTGAATATATTTTATTGGTCCTATTTTTATTCACATTATATTGGTATGTTTAAGTATATTGGTTCTCATTATAATTCCTAATGGTTATATATAGGTTGACAACATTTTTTATAAATACAAGGTATATGATAACTTAAGTTCGAATTGAATATATTTTATTGGTCTTCTTTATATTCACATTACAATGACTTAACTTAGATATTAGTTCTCTTTATAATTCCTTATGACTTAGTATAGAATATTAGTTTCTTTATAATTCCTTATTCTTACATATATGTTGAAGACATTTTCTATAAAAACAAGGAATATAGTAACTTAAGCTTGGATTGAATATATTTTTATTGATCTTTCTTCTATTCATATTATAATTATCATACTAATTATTTGCTTAGGTACTAGTTTTCCTTACAATTCCTCATGGTTACATACACATTGAAGGCATTTTCTATAAATACGCGGCATATGGCAACTCCATCTTGGATTGAATATATTTTATTGGTCTTCCTTCTATTCATAAAATAGTGAGTGCATTATTTACATGTTGAGGTATTAATTTCCTTACAACAAGCTATAATATGAATTTGTTCTTTTACAAATAAGATATGACTTTATTTTCAAGATCAAAGATATGTGAAAGTTATTATTTCAACTAATACGATGGTCGTGGCGATGATATGTGATAATATTATTTTTGGCTTGAAAGGAAATCTTCATATTGCTAATGATATGGGAGGCACATGGTTGTCAAGAATTGTAATTGTTGGTATGGAAAACAAAACAATTCCCTGGGTACTTTCTAATATTAATTCAATTCATTATCACCTCTACTCTAATCTATCATAACTTCCATTGGAGGAAAATGGCAATCCTACACTAATGGTCAATCTACAGGAGCAAGATATCAATCAATTAATGAATCATGTACAAGAGATGGATGAGCAACTCAAGGATAAATATAAATAATAGCACAAATATCACAACTACATTCTCATTGAATAGTTTGGCATACAAACTCTTTTTTTTTTTGGGCATCACAACTTCACTGCTCTCTAATTTTTCCTTGTGGTATGCTTGTATAAAATCTTGATGTCCCTATCGATGTTTTGGGTTAATGTTGTAAATTTTGATAACAATATGTAGATGACCTATAAATCTTTCTTCGACTTGTAGTGTGTTGTTGCTTTCTTCTTTAATTTTGATGACTCCGTGATACACATTCTTGACTTCTTGTATCGTGCTTGATTCTAGTTCAACCACCTAAAGAACATTTATTTTACTTCTATAATGCCTTTTCCACTCTAGAGTGCAAACACAATCAAGCATTATGTGATCTATAATATCTCTATATTATATAAAAGCATAAACATCATTTATTGCTATCATGTTTTTTCCATTCTAAAGTGCAAACAAAATCAAGCATTATGTGATCTATAATATCTCTATATTATATAAAAGCATAAACATTATGATCCTTAATGGATCCAAAATGATTCACAATACATATAGTATGAAATAATATAAATTCCCTTTTGCTAATCATAAAACCCTTAAGGTAAGTATTTTAAAGTAGGGGAATACCATATGATAATCCTTTTATTAGGAAGGATGAAACCCTATTCGCTTGTCTTTTTTAGTGGGAAACCTCAAAATGAGTAGGGTTCCAATATAATAGCAATACTTGACACCTTTCATAGGGAGGATTCCATTCTTATATATATTTATGTAGTAAACCCCAACCCTAACCCTAACCATTATTAGTCTCTACAATAATGAATGGGTCATATCATATTATATTTTTTGCATGATAAATAACTTGTAGGTGTTATTTAAAAATAACTAACATAGTGGACCCAACCCGCATTACACTAAATGACCACCATGCCTATATTATTATTGACTTTATTAGAGCCTTCAACCCCCATTACATCACTAAGGGGGATCTCACCACTAGAATGAAGTAACACCAGCCTAGATCCACCTTAACTCCATATCTACCAAGCACCGAGAGGGATTTAATTATTAAGAGATTTGATCCCTCTAGGCGCTTGGTAGACCTCGAGTCAAGATGGATCTATGTTGCTTTAATTCCCCCCTTAAAATATGCTATATTCCACATGAATACCATGGGTTAATACCATGGGCCGCTTTTATTTTTATTGTTATTTTATTTTTATAGGGTTATTTTCTTTTATTTTATTTTATTTTATTTTGATCTAGTTAAAATGCTTACATTACATTATATTAATATTTTAATTTAATCTAATTTTTATTTTTATGTAATTTGACTTAGTAAAAATGTTAAATATTACATTACAAGATCTCTCCCATACTGGACTGGAGAGCGTCCCTTGGCGCAATTACAAGATGTGGTTACTTGAAGTTGAAGAAATTTCAAAGGGATACCAACATTATTCAAACGTTCAAATAGTTCATACACAACACCTACTTCTAAATGGAGTACAAAAATTGTAAGAAATATATGAAACAATTCAAATTTGGGAATTCTATAGACATAATGAAGAGGAATATACTAGAGACACATCTCACTAGTGTGATTTACAGAAGGCTTGTGAGGAATGTTATATGGAAAATTGTTATTTATGGGAAGACAATTACTTTCGACTTTTTTTTATGAATCTAGTTGTTTAGATTAATCTAATATCACTGAGGGAAGTGATGACAAAGTTATGTCTACTAATTTTCAATTTACAATTCTCTCTCCATGTCCATAATTGACCTCTTGTAGCTATGTAGATGATATTTTTGCTATGGATGGTCCTAGTATCTTGGTGGAAAGATATTTAGATCCATATGATTATGGTGAGCATGTCTAGCTAAACACATACATTCATCAAATTCATGTGTCATCAATGGGGTGCCAACATGTGGACTTGTAAATGGTACTTGGGATTATGCACTCTTTTCTTAGATGACTTTATTCTTAAAGCTTAGCACAACAGTACTACATGGAACCCAGTCTCATGGATGCATATCTTAGATGGCTTAATTTTCAACATTCAGGGTAGAACCCATATATGGGACCTAGGGTTATGGATGTATCTCATACATGTATGCATTGATGGAAACACTTCTGAAAGGGGATGTTGTAGTGGGATGCACCCCGTCACATGTAATAGGGCCAAAAGGTCCATTAAATTTAATAATAATAATAATATAAGCATGGTTTCCATTTAATGTAACATTAATTGGGTCCACTATGTTCCTTATTATTATGAAAGATCCACCTAATAGTTATCATCGTACAAATGTAATATTGTCCATTCATTACTATAGATTCGAATAATGGTTACAATTAGAGTTTGCTATGTAGCTATAATTAAGGCTGGAGTACTCCTAATGAAAGAGATCCAAATTTTTATTGTATTGAATGATTTCTCATTTAGAGGTTGCCCATCAAAGAGTCAAGTGAACACGAGTTCATCTTCTATAAAAAGATTTGTTTTTATGGTCTTTCCAATAAAATATATTCAATTGAAACTTAAATTATCATATCCCCTATATTTATAAAATATGTTTTCAATATAATCATAAGAGTTTTAATGGAATGATTAGAAAATTCATTCTCAATTTCCAAAAAATATTTTTCAAATAAAACTATATTATGTAATTAACTTTGTATCAATTCATATAACATCAATGATTTTTTAAAGATAATAATGTCTCTTCTTAATGTTGTCTACAAAATTATATAATCTATAATCTATAATACTTTTAATTGAATTTATAAAATTATTAAATGATTAATATATCATAAATCACTATTTAAAATAAATTTAAAGTGTTTTTGCTTATATAATGGAGTATTCTTTCTTTTCCCTTTTAACTTTTTCTATATATATCATAGCATTATAAAATTATCTTTTTTCATAGCTTTATAAAATTATCATTTTCATTAATGCACGGAAAAATAATTTTGTATGGCTTTTATTTATTAATTAAAGAGTGAATGAGTTAAAAATAATGGAGAAAGTTTGTTTCACAGTTGTGTGTCCTAGATTATAATTACGTCGTAAGGCGTTTCCATTTGAAATGAAATCTCATGTGATCCACGCTATCTTGGTTATGTACCATTAGATTTAGTGTTAGACGATTAAAAAATTTCCTGTTGTTGATCTCATAACTGATTCTTGACGCTCAATAACTGACTTATCTCATAACTGACTCTTGCGGATCAACTAACTGGCTTATTAGTTTTTCAATTCGTGTAGAGGTCTCTCCACAATGTGTTGAAGGCGTATGCGGTGTATGACAATGAGGTGGGGTATACGTAGGGGATGAGTTTCAGAGTAGGCGTGCTTCTGTTGTACATGTCTGAGGAGAATGCATTTTGGGTGATGGTTGTGCTGCTCAAAGGCGGAGCAAATACTCCATTGTTATACATGTCTGAGGAGAATGTGTTTTGGGTGATCGTTGTGCTGCTCAAATGTGGAGTGAATACTCCATTGGGAGGGTTATACCTAGACGGTCTACCTCTACTCAACAAATGCCTATTTGACTTTGAAACACTTGTGAAGGAGCAACTGCCAGAGTTAGGGAAACATTTTGAGGAGCAAATGATCATGCCATCTATGTTTGCAAGCAGCTGGTTCTTGACAGTTTTCTTTGCAGATTTGGCGTTTCCACTAATTGTTCGTATATGGGATGTTTTTCTTTTCAATAACTGACTCTTGCGGCTCAATTGACTGGCTTATTAATTTTACAATTCACGTCAAAGGTCTCTCCACAATGTGTTGAAGGCGTATGCGGTGTATGACAGTGAGGTGGGGTATACGCAGGGGATGAGTTTCATAGCAGGCGTGCTTCTGTTGTACATGTCTGAGGAGAATGTGTTTTGGGTGATGGTTGTGCTGCTCAAAGGTAGAGCGAATACTCCATTGAGAGGGCTATACCTGGACGGTCTACCTCTACTCAACAAATTCCTATTTGACTTTGATACACTTGTGAAGGAGCAACTACCAGAGTTAGGGAAACATTTTGAGGAGCAAATGATCATGCCATCTATGTTTGCAAGCAGCTGGTTCTTGACAGTTTTCTCTGTAGATTTGTCGTTTCCACATATGGGATGTTTTTCTTTTCGAGGGTGTGAAGATTGTTTTCCAAGTGGGTATGGTGTTGTTGAAGTTCTTTCAAGACGATTTGTTGAAATTATCATTTGAGGATCTCATAATGGCTCTCCGAGAGTTTCTGTGCATGATTTGAATCCAGACATCCTATTGCGAATGGCTTGGTCATTTTTATTGTCAACATGAATGAAGAGGGTCGGCTTTGCAAGATATGCTATGACAAGATTGTAACTCAAGCTGGACAACTCCTGGTGGAGGACGTGTGCCCCAGCCATTTGAGGCCAATTCCACCACACATGGCATTCCCTCTGCACTGCTCAGCCAGGGACGTTGTAGAGGCTTATGAGAACAATTGTTGGTGGCGTGGTGTCATTATCAAACTGGTTCCCTCGGAGGAGGCGCTCTGGGCGGTCTACTTACTAGACAGCTGCATTATCAAGGCGTGTCGGCGTTCAGATTTACGCCCCGCTCTACAATGGCAAGGTGGAACGTGGACGGTGGTCTGTCAGGTTTTATTGTGAACCCAATGTTCTATAGTATTATTTTGGAAATTTAGAATGGTAGGAGGAATCATCGCAAATCTTTAATTTAAAACGCGATATTTTATATATTTTTTAGTCCCCGCCAGTGATTATAGCAATAACCTTGCCACGGATTATATGGGATCAATTTTTTTATTGGTTTTTTAAGTTCCCATCTCTGGGAGTGACTGGAGCAATCGCCTACCCGGATTATAGCAATAACCTTGTGATGAAATTTATATTTTTTTATTTTTCACTCCCCATCTCTCGTAGTGACAATAGCAATAGCATCATTGGGATTATAGCAATAACCTTTCAATCAATTACATTTGTTTCTACTAAGAATGATATGATTGCTCTTTTTTTTTAAACAAGGTAAAATGTGGAATAAAAAGTTGTATATAAACAAGTTCAATGTATTCTATTATAATTATTAACAAATTAATTTTATGGCAATTCAAAAAATAATAGTACAAATGTTTGTTCCTCAAAATTTCATTTAAAGGAAGCTCACAAGGCATATAATAGGTGGTGATAGGTATTTTGTGGTGAAAAGCTCAATCGTTTGAAACCTTGTGGGAAAATATCTAGCGATTATAGGGGGTGGTGTGGCTTAGGCCATGTGTCATCCAAGTGATTTTGACAGCTTAAATGCCCCTAGGTTATGGTTACTCAACTGAAGGCATACAAACTCCTCCCAGGATTAGACCACAAGACTTATGGGGACCAAACTTCCCCTCTTAACCATTAGACAACATCCATAGAACTCTTAAAACTCACATTACCTAGGAAACAAAATTTCATCTAAAAACCTATAGGGACCAAACTACCCCTCTTAACCATTAGACAACATCCATAGAACTCTTAAAACTCACATTACCTGGGAAACAAAATTTCGTCTAAAAAATTATCAATAAAATAAAATATCTCCTAAAAAACCCTTAGGTTTCCTAATCATTATGGAATATGGGTCCATAAAATAAAATATCTCGTAGGAAACCCTTAGGCTTCCTAATCATTATAGAAATATATTGATACAAAGAACTCTCAAGATTCAAATACCGTTCAAGCTGCTATATTGATACAAAGAACTCTCAAGATTCAAATACCACTAATGACATTTGGGTGACAATCAAGGATTTGTATGAAACAAAAAATACAAATCGTCTGTTGTTTTTGAAGAGTAAGATTCTCAGAATGGAGGAGAATGAATCTGTTGTTGCATTCATCTCACGGATCAAAGCACTGAGAGATAAGTTTGGTGACATAGGGGAGAAAGTGTCCAACATCGACCTCATCACAATTACCTTAAATGGTATGATAGAGGATTATTAGATTTTCATTATAAGGCTTGCGGCAAGGGAGAAAGCTCCCACCTTTGAAGAGTTTATAGGGATTTTGACGCAGGAAGAAGAGAGGCATATGAATTTGAAGCCTTAGAATGCAGATCTAGCATTGGTGGCGAAGAAAAATTTCTTCAAAGGGAAACCAGGAGGAGGACAGAAAAGCGGTGGTCCATCTCAGAAAAATCCATTTCAAGGTATGTCATCCACTAGAAATGATTCAGGAATTAAGTGTTTTTATTGTGGAAGAACTGGTCATATTGCTAGAGATTTTTATAAAAATAATACTAATGAAACTAGACATAGACACAAGAGGCATACAGGGCATTTTGCTGGTGAAGATCAAAATCATGATCTTAAATTATTTGTGTCTGATGCTGCTCTTTCTGCTAAGACTGATGAGGCTGAAACTTGGTTTGTGGATTTTGGAGCATCCACTCATATGATAGGTAATAAACATTGGTATGAAAATTTCAAGGAGACTAGCAACGATGCTAACATCTACCTTGGAGATGACAGAGCATATCATATTAATGGTAGTATCAGGCGCATCCAGAATGTCATGTATGTACCTAGTATTAAAAAAGAAATTGGTCTATGTCTCCATGATTGCAGATAGAAATTTAAAAGTAGATTTTTTCAAAACTTACTCTGTTGTAAAGGATTTGTTGGATCATCAAAAGCCAGTTGCATCAGGAGTATGAGTTGGAGGCCTATATAAGTTGAATGTTACAAGAGTGCCACATCAAGATTTCAATTCAACTTGGTCTCAAAGGTTTGGTCACATCAACCTTCATGACTTATTGCTACTACAGAAACAAGGTATGGTTGATGGAATTTCTATTTTAAGAAATGAACATATTGATTGTGAAGGATGTGCACCTGGAAAAATGCACAGGGTTGAATTTCCCTCTAGCTTAAATAGGAGAAAGAAAGATATATTGAAACTTGTGCATAGTGATATATGTGGAGCCATGCAGACAAGGTCTTTAGGTGGAGCTTATTATTTCTTATTATTTATTGATGATTGTGCAAGGTATATTTGGGTATACTTTCTTAGAAGGAAAAGTGATGCTTTCAAGTATTATAAATAATTTAGAAATATGGTTGCAAAGCAGATAGGGAAAGTCATCAAAATTCTCCGCTCAGATCAAGGGGGAGAATACAAGCTTGGAAACTTCATCAAATATCACAGAGATTATGGGATAGCACAACAATTTATAGTACCCTACACTCCACAATAGAATGGGGTTGCAGAGAGAAAGAACATAACTCTAGTGGAGTGTGCATGCAGCATGATGAAAGGTAAGAACCTATCCAATGGTTTTTGGGCAGAAGCAATTAGTATTGCAGTTTACTTAAAGAACATAAGTCCAACTAGGTGTCTTGATCTCAAGACTCCATTTGAGGCTTTATATGGCTTTAAACCTATAGTCCATCACTTAAGAGTATTTGGTTCTAAATATTTTGCACACATTCCTAAGGAAGATAGGAAGAAATTGGATGCTAAAGCTATAAAGTGCATATTTGTAGGGTATTGTTCTGATTTCAAAGCATATAAGATGTTTAATCCATCTACTCACAAGGTATTTGTGAGTAGAGATGTTATCTTCCATGAAGAAGTTGATAAAGGGAATAAGGACAGAAGTTATGAGGATTGGGACATGTCGTTACTAATTGATGACATCAATGATGAAGTCAAAGCCAATCATTTACAATAGCAACAATAGGAAAAAGAGTAATCTAGTGATGTGGATACATTCAACAATCGAACTCCACTTAGAGGAGAGCAAGAAATCACACAGGAAAGAATTAAGGCAAGTTCGCTACCAAGGAGATCAAGTATGCAGACTCACTTACCTGCAAGGTACAAAGATTATGCTCTTATGACTAGTATTTTAAATGTTGTTGAGCCCATGAATTATAATGAAGCAAATCAATATGATGAATGGAGGTTAGTTATGAAAGAAGAATATGATTCCATAATTAAAAAAAAATTGGTAATTAGTAGAACTGCCAAAAGGAAAAGAGCCCATAGGTTGCAAATGGATATATAAACCTAAGTTCAAAGCAGATGGTAGTGTAGACAAATATAAAGCTAGGCTGGTGACCAAAGGGTACTCACAGAAAGAAGGAATTCATTATGAGGAGACTTTTGCTCCTGTAGCTAAGTTAAATACTATTATGATGTTAGCTCTAGCTACAAACTACCATTGGATCTTACACCTGCTAGATGTGAAATCTTCTTTTCTAAATGGATAATTGAAGGAAGAGGTATATTTAACACAACCTGAAGGGTTCATTAAAAAGGGGCAGGAAAACTTGGTCGTAAATTAAAGAAGGCATTGTATGGATTGAAACAGGCTCACAGATATTGGTATGAGAAAATAGACTCTTTCTTCTTACAACATGGTTATAAGAGAAATAAAAATGATTCAAATTTGTATACCAGATTTGATTCAAAGGGGCAGATTGTGTTGATTTCTTTATATGTTGATGATTTAATTGTTACTAGAAACTCTGATGAATTGGCTGAAGAAATTAAAATTCATATTTCATAGGTATTTAAAATAAGTGACCTTGGAGAACAACATTATTTTTTGCGTCTTGAAGTCTGGAGAGATTCTAGTCAAACTTTTGTTACTCAAGGAAAGTATGTTAGGGAATTGTTGAAGAAATTTAGAGTGGATCAGTGTAAAGTTGCTTTACTACCTATACAACAAAATGTTAAGTTTCAAACTGATGATGGTTCTAAAGAGGTGGATGCTACATTGTATAGACAACTGGTTGGAAGTTTGATTTATTTGATTACAACCAGACCTTACTTAGCATATTTAGTCAGTGTGTTGAGTCAGTTCATGACAAAACCTCTTGAAAATAATTGGGTGGCAGCAAAAGGTATCCTGAGGTATCTTTAAGGAACCATAAATTTTGGAATTAAATATACTGATTATTTTGATGTTAAACTGACAAGCTATTCAAATTCAGATTGGGCTGGAGATATGGATAATAAAAGATCTATAACTGGGTATGCTTTCAATATTGGGTCCGAGGTCATTTCTTGGAGCAATAAAAAGAAGAGTATTCTATATTTATCATCAGCGGAAGCAGAGTATCAACTTGTATGTGCAACCACTTGTGAAGCAATTTGGTTGAGAAGACTTATTCATGATGCAGGAGAAGAAAAAAAAGATGCTACAGTGATTAAATGCGACAACCAAAGTTCAATCAAGCTGGAAAATAATCATGTTTTTCATAAAAACAAAAAACATATTGATACTCAATTTCATTTTGTTAGAGAAAAGGTTCAGTCCAAAGAGATTTTTATTGAATATTGTAACACCTGTGAAAATGCAGCTGATATCTTCACCAAGCCTCTTGGGAAGATTAAATTTGAATTGTTTAGGGAGATGTTAGGTGTGCAAGTGAATCCTTTCTCCATTAAGGAGGAGAGTTGAAATAATGAAGAAAGTTTGTTTCACGGTTGTGTGTCCTAGATTAGAGTTAGTTCCTAATTTCTAGGAGAAAATTTTGATCTCCCTAAATTGAATGTGAACTTATATATTTCTGATTTGATCATTATTTGAACAGAGCGGCACTGCTTGGGCAGTCTCCACGTGTAGCTTGCTCACTTGTGAATTGCTAGTTTCAGTGTGTAAGTTTATTTCTAATTTGTCTTTCCAATTTTTTTAACAAAATGCCCAAATCAATGTAAGCAGATAGGGTGATAGCTAATTGGATTTTTACACATCAAAAAATCTGATTTAAAAAAGCAATAACCACATTTTGTAAATAAGATGAGAGAAAAAATGCAACTTATTTAAATATGTGCTCAATATTCATTACTATATATTTTTTCCATAATAATAAATTTAGTGTGTCCCAATCCATTAAATACACTTTTATATATATATATATAGATTATGAACGTTTGCTTCAGTGAAATTGAATGAGGATGCCATCACTTTATAGGTTTATTTTTTATTTTATTTTTTACGCCCTTTCATTTAAGTGCATAGTAAGATGGAATGAGAACAAAAATAACCATTCAATCTTATATGATTTAATTGAATATACAGATAGCTACTCCATAACCTATTCCTCTCCAAAGAAATAATTTAGGTTATTTATAAAGACGTTCCCCTTTCAGAACTGTTTAAGAACTACTCCAACCTCTGATTCTTTCTTGGCAGTGCTAATTGAGCCATCCATCCCCAATGCGTCCATCCAGGTTAAAGCCATAATCCCTCTTTTTTTTTAACTTGTTCCCTTCCCCTTAAACACATCCATTCCAATAACAACTCCAGCTAATTAGAATAACAAAATGGGCTTATAGCATTCCTTCGACCCCAGGACCACTATCCGTGAAAATGCCGAATTAAAAGTAACGATGTTTGAAAATAATAACCCTGTTTTAACATTACAATGAAACTAATAATCTTCATACTCAAAATTTAAGTACATTTAACTTTGTAACATTTTATTCCAGAAACAAAATATTATTAATAACATACCAATTACTTGGAATGTCAGAGTTTCTAAAATAAAATACGATCTAATCAATTATACTAAGTAAAACCCTGTATATTAAAAAAAAACAAAAAAACCACAACAATGTTTACAAATCGTTAAGAGAAGTACAACTAGCGATTGCCCCTAAAGGTGCAAAGATACACCGAAGGAATAGAAAATTTGAGAAGATCATCTTGCCAAGAATAGAACCCATTAATACATGCTCCTAACAAAATTTTAGAATTAGAAATGAGCTACATAATTTCAAAAAGCCTCTTAATAACACAAATACTCATAATTTTTTATTTATAAAATACAAATAACTCAATAAATTTAGTTACATTCAACTTAATGATAATGATGACAATATTCATTTTTAACACAAAAAATTTGCAATAGAAAAAAAAAATCTCTGTTTAATTCTAAAATCACGTTTTTCACAATTTTACATACCAACATTTCTCCAAAACAACCATTTGCAATCCCTTGCAAACTTTCATTTCTATCATAAGCTTAAACCATAAATTCTTCATGCTAGCTTAATCTGAGAAACAAATAAAGGTTGAACCTTATCTCTAATTTGGTTCTACAACTCATCAACATAGACACACTGGAATCAATGGTTTTCCACTGCCACAACAAATTTCAATTAATTATGTTGAAAGAGAAATGGTGTCTCTCCTGTACAATTAAATCCAATCAAACATTCAGTTATCCACAACACTGACATCGCATTGGAAACACTAATAAGAAAAAAAAATTTGGTCATGAAAAGAAATATAGAACAAAAGGGTTGGGTGGACGGTTTGTTTGTTTGTTTGTTTTTGTTTTTGTTTTGTTTTGTTTTGTTTTGTTTTTTTTTTTGTTTTTTTTTTTTTTTTTTCCAGAAACCACCCATTTTTACAATTGGGAGGCGTTCCTTCAGGAGCATATTGCTTTGTGTCTTTTTTTCAAGTAAGACCATTATTGAGTACACTGAGAATCGATCTTGCACCAATTAAATGAAATCGAGAGGATTATGGTGAACTCCGACCAAAAACAAAGCATAACTTATTTTGTTGAGGTATAAAATAGGTGTATGATCTGGCCTCTTAAGTTCCATGCAATTTCCCATTAAAGCAAAGAAACTTGCATTTCAAAATTACAACCAACATACAACGAAATAACATTTTACCTTTTTATTTATTTGAAAATTTTATGAAGTCACATTTATGAATTAATTTGTGCCCTATCTAATATAGATAATATATAAAAGTGAACTTATTGTATCAAAGTTGTTGTTTGATTCATATATTATATATGTTGTTTGGTTCATATATTATATATATGTGAAAAAAAAATAATTGAATTAAAAAATTAAATTTTATATTAATGTAAAATTGATTTTAAAAAATTACATTTATATAAATTAATTAATTAATTTCAAATTTTACATATATATAATTACAAATTTATTAACATTTCCATAAAAATATAATACATATATTTTATATAATTAAATTTCATTCGAGAGAGATCTATCTCAAGTCATTTTTCGTGAACTGGGATTATAATTAATATGTAACTTCAAAAACTCAAGTTTTTTGAGTTATAAACTCCCACTCAACCAATTAGATTAGAGTCTTAACAGAATAACACAACATGAAATATTACAAAACACAAGCTATATAATAACCCTGCTTTTGATTATTAGCTTATAGATAAATACATATATTTATGCCATTACACTATAATTTCTTTCTGATTTAACATATCTCAATTAAATAAGATAATGTAGTTAATATTAAAAGTTGATATAAAAACATAAACCATTGATGACATATTTCCTTAAACCACATTCTCATTTAGTTAAGTTATGTTACAAAGTTTGCATGTGAAGAATACAAATCACTCAATTCTAATAATATCTACTTGGTTTCACCAACCTTCTTTTAGGATAGTAAGTACAAAACGCCTAATAATCATCTTTGCTAGTTAATCACATGCCAACGCCAGTCGCCCAAATCTTTCCATGACATTTCTCAAAAAAACCTTGCAATGCATCCTTCAGCTTTCGTGGGCAATGCATGAGTTAGGACCAGTTAGATTCTTGACTGTTCTTAATGGAAATAATCAGCACTAGAAACAAATTTTGAATTGTAAAACAAATACCAAGTTTTTGAATATCACACTGTGAGGAACACAGACCCCATCAAAAAAAACTGCACGGGATCTTTATATTAGGGATATTTATATTATTTTCAAGACTGCCATTGAAATCTCGATGCTGCTAGTAATGGTTTCATGGGGTCAGGGTTCGAGGGCCTGGTTTTTCTGTTTTTCCTGCGGCCACCACTGATGGGGACGCTTCTGAGGATTCTCCTTGGTCCAGTAGTAGCGATAGGCCTTACATAAATGGCAGCGCTAGGAGAGATCCTACTTCTCAAATTCATTGACGGATTATGGCTAGCATGTAGCGTGCCTCCTTACTGTTTGGTCAAATCAACAGACATTTGTTTAGTTGAACGAACAGTGGAAAACAAAAACGTAGACGAATGTCGGTGGTGAGGTCTTTCAAAATGGAACACCTTCGGTATAATTAGTCAGTTTGTGCCTCTGGTACCTGATTTTTCATCATTCCACACAACCATTCAATTCAAACAGAAATACATTCAAAAGGGAAACAAGTTCAATCACATTTTCCAAGTTTAAAAAGCACTCAAACCAAAGCGCTTTCAAGTAAAAAAACATTTAAATCAAAGAGCTTATCGACATATTCCTAGGAACGATGGAGAAACTTTAGAACAATATTTTTTGAAGTCCGCACCATGAATTTCAATCCAAGCAAAATAATACCCAAATATTTCTTGCTCGCTCGAAATCCTAAACTGCAACAAGAAGTCCTGAAGGTAATGTTTGTCCTACAATACCCCTAAACACTATTATTTGCAGCACAGAGATAGCACGCTCTCTCTTGTTATACAGATCACATAAAAAGTGGCTTCAACATAACCTTCGTCATGGTTCGAAAAACCATGTAAGATCACTGTGAATCTAATCTTTGCATTCTACAAGTTAACCGAGATTTTATGTAGAGGAAACATGGAGTCTAAATCAAGAGTAATGAAAAAACCTGTTAAAGGCACTGCACAAAACCTCTATGAAAGGAACCTCAAAAGTAAATTTGCAATTGCTAAACAAATTTTATGTTTCTCAAAATTCCACAGATATGAATACGCCATTTCGAAATGATTCTTGGCCTACTACTGCAAACTTTGGCTGAATACATTCCCATCGTTGTATCGATCTGGTTCGTATATTTTGGCCACAAACAAAACAACGATCCAAAATCAAATGTGCGTAACATTAGGGGAATTTTGAGGTCTAAAATGGGCCTCCTAAGAAAAATGTACAACTAAAATAAATTTTATAAGAACCAATATGATGATGTTAACCATGGGGGATGATTCACCATTTTTGGGGTAAAAAAGTACAAAGATTAAAAAATAATAAAATAATAAAACTATTTTTTCAACTCGTATTTTCAACTTAGCTCCCTAAGTTTTTACTCAAATTTTGAGTGGGAGTACTCATTGGATGCAAAATTGAATTCCTCATCCAAGGAGTACCCATGTTGCATACTTTTGATGGACCCTACTACACGAAACATGAGAAATACGTGAAAAAACGTGATTGCAACAATGTTTTTCAAGTATCCTCATTTTTCGTGTAGTAGGGTCCATTGAAAGTATGCAACATGGGTAATTCTTGGATGAGGAATCAAATTCTGCATGCAATAATTGTTTCCTCTCGAAATTTGAGTAAAGCCTTAGGGAGATAAGTTGAAAAAATAATTTTGTCTTTTTTTCCTCTAAAATTTGATGATGTAATCTAATTTTATTTTATTATTTCTACTATTATTTTATAATTTCCTTAGGAGGCCCATTTTAGACTTCAAAATTCTCCTAATGTGAAAGTTTTTGAAAATTAAAATGGGTGCGGAGGTAATGGATTTAAAGCTCCATCTAACTCTTGTAACAACAAAGGTGACACTAGCGACAGACTGGAAATGCTCGTTGTCGACTTGAAAACATTGTAGTTGGAGTTTTTGATAGGCGATGTCATAGACGGTGCAAATCGTTTGGGTTTCTCTATCACCATTGACAGAGCCTTTTCCACCCACAACAATTTTTGGGCGAAATTTCCGCCTGTCTAGACTACTTCCTTGAATTTGGAGTAAATACGCAAGGAAACACTCATCCCTTCATTTGTAATGCTCTGCAGGTAGCTCACCTCCGATGTATCTGCTAGTCTTTGTTGCATATCTCCACAACTCTCGCTAGCCTTGGTCACTGGTCTCTACTACCCCTATTTGCCTCCACCACAAGCAGTTGTTACCTCGTCTCCTTGCTCCATCACCCAATGGTTAGCCTCTATTGCATGTGTTCTTGGACTAACCTTTCCAACTTCTGTCAGTGGTTACCGTTACACTTGCAGGATTATTGCCAGCCTTCATTGTACTGGGCAACGAAGGCAAATGAGATTGGAATCATACATAAAGATTCTTCTTCCTAGGAAAATATGTCACGTGAAAGAGGTCGAGCCAGGTGTGGTAGGCATGTTCCACCTCCCTCGACTTGGTATGGCCTAGGAGTGGAGAAATATGATGAAGATATGCCTCATCACATCAGGTCCCGGTAGCCACCATGGATGCTCAAGAGCTCAGAAATACTAATGACGGTCATTGGGTTGTCATAAATTTGTTGGGTCACCATATGAGGGACTAGGAAGATGTCCTGCAACTTGCAGAAAGAAGAATTGTGGACATGGACTTTCATCTGATTAAGGCCCGCTCAACTTTGAGAGCACTGTTAGGGGCAATGGGAATTCAATTCCCTCTTCCTCCACAACCTCTAGCCTCACCTAATTCGTTGACACAATTGGACAATTCAAACTCGATATCTTAGGGATTCAAACCTCCCAACCTTGAGAACCCAAAGCCTCAAAATTCAAAGGAAAAGGAACCAAATGGCCTTGGCGAGCAAACTCAAACTTCTGCCAAGATGGACAAAGTTCAAATGGAAACCAATAAGGCTATTATCACAGTTACTCAGGTAAAATAATATTTGCAGTAGAAGGCCATCACCGACATGTATGGTGCGTTCGTTGAGTGGGAGCGACCTCCTTGGCTCCCAAAAGGCTACGAAGACCCCTTCCAACACCTTTTCAAGAATGATCAAACTTTCTAACAGGTTCTGGTAAAGGCTTTTCCAGATTTTTGTTCTGTCAAATTTTTCTTATTATCTAGCTTGATCTATCCTTATTAATAAAATTTGTGTGTCTGGGAACACTTATGCTATTATTGTGGTATCAGAGCTATAATGATGCAGATGGTGTGAAGAGAAAATTCCAGCTCTGCAGACTTTTGGAAAACTCCATCAAAATACTTTGTTGATGATTGGTATGCAAATTTCTAAGCGTTTTTTTAAAGAAAAGAAATTTGAGTTTTTTTATGTGAAATTGAAATATAATTACTTTTTAATCTTTGTGGAATTATTAGCAAACCCTTCCTTCCTTTGGCCTAGATATATATATTTTATATGTGTTCTGTAATAAAAATCTTTGTAAAGTTGATTTCCCTTACGAATCTCTCCAAACGAGACTCTCAAATCCAAGGGAGATATAGATATGTTTGATTTCTTTCGTAGCAGCCATTGTTGATGCAGAACAGAGCTAAATATATTGAAACACGGATAGATGGATGCACACAAAACTCAGACGAGAAAATGGAAGTATCAAGTTCAACCAGCGAAAATATGTGATGAGCAAGCTCTGCCTATGTAAGTGTGACCTGCAAACTGCGTAAAGCCCCCTGCGTGGAAGAATCCGTGACCAGCTGCGTGAAGAAGCAATTTTTAAGGACCTGCGTGGAAGATTGATGAACAAGATCAGCAAAACATCAATCCAGCGCAGCCTGTCTTAACTCGCTCCAGATTTAAATCAATAGTCTTATGTTCGTTGCGTAAATTGTTTGAAGAACGCGGATGTGTTTGGCCCTTACAGATTCAACAAACAACAATTATAGTGATTCCAGCGGAAAAAACCCGCAATGTGGAGGAGCCAGCGGTGTTTAGCGTGGAAGAAGTAATCGAATTTAATGACCAGTGTTGAGCCAGCGGTGTTTAGCGTGGAAGAAGTAACCGAATTTAATGACCAGTGTTGAGCCAGCGGGCCATTTGAGTAGAGGACTCTGTGATACGTAAATGCGTTGAAAAAGTTTGTTGCTGCAGTATGTAAACGAATTCTGTGTAAAGGTGTGCTTTCTGAAAATTTTAAAGCGTTCACTTTTTCAAGTGACTTCAAAAACATTAATTCATTATATCTTAAAGGAACTTCATTAATTCATTATATCTTAAAGGAACTTCATAAATTGCTTTTTTAATGAGAGTTTAAAAGGGATTAAAAAGTGAAGTTTATTAATGGAGAGAGAAGGTATGTATTTTTTTTAAATTTGTATTTTTAATGGAAAGATGAGTGTTTGACCCTTTTTCTTATTTTATATTGAGTGGAGTAATAAGGTAATTTTTAATAGAGATATAATTTTTTTTTGAGAAATAAGGTGTAATTTTTTTTTGTAATTTTAGAGTGATAAAGTGTAATTCTGTAATTTGTAATTTTTAGAGTAATAAGGTGTAATTTTTTATTTGAGAGAAATAAATTGTAACTCAAAGTAGCTTTTACTTTGAGGGGGGCTAGAGTCAAAGAAGTGAAATTGCAAGAGCAATGTAAAAAGTCAAATTTTGAAAGTTTCATTGTAAGATTTCAGAGTAGTTGATTAGAGCCAAGTGCAAAGCTCATACACTTTTCTTCTCAAATGACTATACGAGGGTCAAGGCCAAGAACCGATAGATCGTTTTTTTGTTGTGGTGTTGTGTGTGGTGTGTTGTTCATCTTCTTTTTGTGGTGCATGATCTATCTTGGTGCATACATTTACTTTTATAATGTCCAAGCCGGTAAATTTATTTTCCGAGTCTGACAAACTTGAAGGCTCAAAGAATTATAAGACATGGAAAAGACACATAGAAAACACTTTTATTTACAATGAACTTTGGCAAGATGCGTGTGATGGTGATGTTCACAAACCTACAGATGCAAACTCACTAGCTAAATGGTAGATAAAAAATGCCAAAGAATTAGCATTAATTAAATCTTCGGTTAATGATGAAATGTATGTTCATATTGAAATGCTTCTGATGCATGGTCTGTCTGGAAAACATTTAAAGATTTATTTGATACGCAACCAAAATCTAAAAGGGTTGATATTCAATAAAACTACTTAAACAAAAATTGACAGAAGGGAGAGATATACTAGAGTATATTTCTAGACTTAGGAACATTAAGCAGGAAATAGTAAAGGTTGGATTTCAAGCAATGGATGATAGCTTCATGACTACTATATTGATTATTAGTTTTCTTTCATCATATACACATTTCTTGGAAACTTTACAAGTAAATAGAAAGCTAGAGAAGTTAAAATTTGATGAATTAAGTGAAATGCTAGCTCAACATGACAAAACTTTTGGAAAGAAGAAACAGGTTGGAGAAGATGTCTTCTTTATAGAAGCTAACACTAGTAAATCTTTAACTGAAAGTTCCAGAGGTAGAGGAAGAGGGCACATCAATCAAAATCAAGGAGCATACAGAGGACAAGGTCGTGGTCAAAGTCAAGGCAGAGGAAACAACTTCCATTGAGGCAATAATCAAGGTAAAGTACAAAGTCCAGGCAGAGGACAAAATCAAGGTAGAGGACAAAGCAGAGGCAAAGGAAAAAGTCAAGGAAAATATTTCAATCAAGTTGTTTGTAAAATATGCAACAAAGTTGGTCATTATGCTGAAGATTGTCGAACTTCTATTGAAAAATTCTAAAGTTTCAACAACATTTGGCACAATTTGCTAATGATCAAGAAGATGATGGCTCAAAATATGTCTTCACTACACTTCAAAGTTTAAAATCAACAACATTACAAGTCTCCACATATCTTAAAAGTGATTATGAAGATGCTTGGATCTTAGATACAGGGGCAACACAACATATGACTTTTCGACGTGACTTCTTTTGGACCTTTCAATAATGCTAACTCAATTCAATCTTTCTTGCAGATGATACAAAACACACTCCTTATGGAAAAGGTGTAGTAAAAGTTTATCTTCCTCGCATTGGAGAAAAACTAATTTCAAATGTTTGGTATGTACCAACTTTCAAGAAGAATTTGTTGTCATTAATAATGATTTGACAAGTGGGACATCAGGTTGTTATGGAGGATGGCTTAGTAAGAATCAATTCCATTAAACATAATATGAAGACAGTCATGACAAGATATGAAGATGGAAAATTCTAAAAATGAAAGGAACAGTCATGCCATGGAAGTTTGATTTTGCAGGAGCAACAACAAGTACAAATATTTCACCAATAATTTTGTGGCATGTTAGATATGGGAATGTAAAATTTGAAAGTTTCTCTCAACTTCAAAATCAGGGAATGGTTAAAGGAATTCCAACTTTTAAGAAACAAAATGCAAGATGTGAAGCCTACATTTACTGGAAACAAAGTTGAGAGACTTTTCCAACAAGTTCATGGCGTGCAAACAGGCGCTTGCAATTAGTGCGCAATGACATTTGTGGACCTCTACATCTCTAGGAGGCTGTAGATACTTTTTACTCTTCATTGATGATTTTAGTAGAAAGACTTGGGTTTAGTTTTTGAAACAAAAGTCAGAAATATTGAAAAAGTTTAAGCCTTTTTGCTAACTTGTTGAGAATGAAGTTAAAGAGCAAACTGGCACTCTCAAGACAGAAAATGGAGGGAAATTCACTTTTGATGAATTCCAAACTTATTGCAGGGACAATGGTATCAAAAGACAACTTACAAATGTCTACACTCCACAGTAGAATGGAGTAGTAGAGAGATTGAATTGCACCTTGTTAGGAATGACAAGATGCATGCTAACTTTAAAAAATTTAAGTCCTTCGTATTGGGCAGAAGAAACATACAACAATCTACTTAAGGAATAGGTCTCCTACTAGTTCTTTGGATAGAATTAGACCATATGAAGCATGGTTTGGTTTTAAAACTCGAGTCAAACATCTTAGAGTTTTTGGTTCAATGTGTTATGCCTTAGTTCCAAAAGAAAAAACAAACTAAGCTTGATTCACAAAGTTTAAAGTGTACATTGATTGGGTATTCTGATGAAAAGAAAGGATATCATCTTTTGTCTAATGGAAAGTTTATTGTTAGTAGGGATATTATATTTGAGGAAACAGAAAACAAGAGTGCCACATAGAAATTCTTCTACAAAAATTAGAAAGTAAGGGTGATAAAAAGAAAAACAGATTGCAAAAACAACCAAATACACAACATTGGTATGAGATTGAATTTCCTTCATCAGAAAATTATTCATCCAACTCATCTACTTCATCTGGACCATCTGGATCTTCTGGAAGTTCAGTTGAATCTTCTGGAAGTTCAGCTGAATCTTTTGGAAGAATTTCATCTCACATTGACTCTCCACCCTATGAACCTTCAGATGATCGAAGAACATTTTTTTATATCAATCCACTACATAATGATGGTGATTATTCAGATCCAAAAACTAGTGAACATCAACTTCCTAAATGGGCTATTCAACTTTTGAAGGATGTCAGGCCAGATGAAAAAAACAAAACAGGGACAAGAAGTTCACAAAGAAATGAAGAAAATTTTTCCTTAATAACAAATGGTTTTACTGAGCCCTCCACATACAAAGAGGTGGTAAAACATGTAAAATGGAAAAAGGCAATGGTTGAAGAATACAAGGCAATGATGGAAAATAAAACTTGGAAACTACTTCTTGTCCTAAAAATGTGAAACCCATTGGATGCCAATGGGTTTACAGAATGTAGAATGGCAAAAGGCAATGGTTGAAGAATAAAAGGCAATGATGGAAAAAAAACACTTGGAAGCTTGTTAATTGTCCTAAAAATGTGAAACCCATTGGATGCCAATGGGTTTACAGAATTAAGTATAAGCTAGATGGAGACATTAACAAGTACAATGCAAGGCTTGTTGCCAAGGGTTTTACACAACAAGAAGGAATCGACTATGAGGAAACATTTGCACCTACAAAAAATGGATTACAAAAATGAATCGAATACTATCTTGGAGTTGAAGTATTCCAACCTCCAAACAATATTTTCATTAGTCAAAACAAGTATGCATCTGGACTACTTAAAATATTTGGAATGTAAGATTACAAGCATATTCTCACGCCAATGGAACAAAACTTAAAACTATCAAAATTTGAAGGGGGGGAATGGGTAAACAATACTACTTATAAATAGTTAATTAGCAGCTTGATCTATTTGAGAACCACTCGTCCAGACATATCTTATGTAGTCAGTGTTCCCTCACGCTTTATGCATGAAGCAATGGAAATCCATTAGAATGCAACAAAATGGGTCCTTAGATATATCCAAGGGATGAAAGATTTTGGTATTCTTTACAAAAAAGCTAAGCACTTTGTACTTGGTGGATATTTATTGATGGGCCTCTAAATTATACAAAAATTAAGATCCATGCTTCTAAATTAAACATAAATTAAGGCCCATCTGACCATCCTTCAGCACATTAAACCTCTCTTTTTGCATTAGATAATGTATTTTTAACTTTAATATGTTCATTAGGAAGGTTTATGGATAATTGCATATTTGTGCCTAATATTATTTATTTTTGTAGAATATTGTGAGAATATTGGGCAAATTATGAAGATTTGGAGGAGAAGATAATTTAGGGACCTACTACCTACTATAGGAGGATCAATATTAAATAATAAATCAACAAAATATTATGGAATTATGGCACAAATTATGGAGTTCCAATGATTGAGAAAATCTAGGAATGTGTTCCCTGCCATTTAATGCAGATTCTTAGTAATGGGAACTAGATCCACTGATCAAGGGATTTTGATGGGGGAAGCTTCCTTTTTTCATGGGGAATGATTCCTAATCATTTTGTATAAGTACCAAGTCGAATTTTCCTCTAGGGGGTAGATTTTTATTAGTCTTCTTATGGAGAGAACTCGTATTTTTGCAACTCCATTGTCATTTCTTACAGTTATGTAATTGTATTGATGGAAATAATGAAGATTGGTGTCATGTTCAACTTCTAAACCTTGTTATATTTCATAGGAATCTGAGTTTCCTTGGGCTTGGCCATCCCAGGAGCCTCAAAGCCCTTTTGTATCATTTTCTTTTCTTCTTTTCACTTCTTATTCACATGCATCTCTTGTTCTTGTTTATTTCTATTTCTGCATTTAGTATTAATGATTTCTTGTTGTAGGATTGGGTTAAATGGTTGATGTAACTTCTTTTGTAGGATTACAAACATCATTTCATCCTTGGAAAAGCTTTTGAAGGTCATAGTAATCATTGAGCTACTTGGATTATATTTGTTATTCCCAAATCTAGATTTTTGGAACTCCTTTGTGGCAAATAACAATAAATTTCTGCTATTTTTTAGAACATGTTAATGAGCTTTAATCGAGTTAGTTCCACTTGCATTAGATCAAAAAAACATTCTAGCTAATAACAAAAATTACCCAATCGCATCTTCACTTGATTAGGTTAGGCATTTGATAAATTTACTATCTCACTAGTTCTCGAATTTCTAGATTTTAGACTGGTAATTTTCTACCATTTCTTAGCATGGGTTAACATAGGTATTTTTGAGTGATTCCACTTGGAATGGAGACCTAAGACATCCTAGTCAATAAAACAATTTGTCCCATCCAATTTTGATTTGATTTGGTTGGTATAACTCCCTATAGAAAATCTATTGTTTACTATGGTAGTGCTACAAGAAACCCTGTAGTAGCCTTGCAACACGCATATAATTGCCAAAATTCACTCAAGAAGCTTGGTTATTGTCCCTTAGGGTTGAATCAATACCCCTAGGCTCTAAATCCATGATTAGGGAAGACTAAAGACCACTTAGCACTTGACTTTTTAACCATGCAAAACATTTCAGCGATTTGGACAGATTTATGAAATAGGTAATACAATGATGATTTTATTGATTGCCACATCCAATGAACTTTGTTAATGGATATAAAGTCTTTGAAATGTAATAGTTGACATTTAGTTCATGATATTTACTTTATGCAATTAGAATATGTTTCTTTCCTTGTACTTTATTTCTTGAAATAGGTTGAGGTTTCCGTTTCGAGCATTTCATTTTCTGCAATTAGTTTAGGATTTGACTTTAGTACATGCACTCCATTACATCATGACAACAAAAGAAAGACATATTGTATGCTACACATATAGTGTCGATACCTTTTAAGTTTGTACGAACCCCGGGCTGATAATTAAAGTTGGTAGCCTTGGGAGTTGTAGCATTCTTGTTGCGATATTGAGGCTCATCACTTTTTGGCACCATTTTCAGCGAGGTGTCAAAGTATGCATTGTTTTCTTCCTTAGTTGATTCATTTATTTTACTTTCTGCAAAAACAAAAAAAAATGCATTAGGAATCTTTCATTTCAAAAATGGAAAATTTCATTGCATTAGTGTTTTCATTCAATCTTAAAAACAAAAAAAAAAAAATTCTCCAACACCAAACCCCCCATTTGATCACGTGGTGCAGTAAGAGCCACATCACCATCCACTTTTGAAGGTAGAATAAGAAGAGGTGACAAAGAAGGTAGAAGAAATGAATGGAGATGATGACAATGAAGAAGACCTTCTCAAGTTCCCCATTCAAGATACTAATGTCAACATGCATATGAAGAACATCCCTCCATCTTTTCCTCCAAACTTTCATGGTCTAAGGTCAAAGGATCCGGAAACCTTTCTCTTTGAATTTGAAATTATTTGTAGATTTTATGGTTATTATTAAATAGTCAAAAATTGAGATTGTTTCTGGAAACATTGAACGACAGTGCTCTTAAATGGTTCATGAGTTTAGGGACTAATTCAATAAGATCATCGAATGATATGCAAAATATATTTCTAGAAAAATATAAATATTATGGTCTTAAGGAAGAAATATTTAAAATGAATCAAAAAGAAGATGAGAGCCTTGAGGATTTAATAGAGAGGTTCATGTATAATGTTAAGAGGGCAAAAATAAATCATTTAGGATCCGACACACTAAAAACCCTCTTACTTAGAACAATTAGGGTTGAATGTATTGATCTCCTTGATCTCATGAGTAGAGGTGATGTATACCAATTATTAGTTGAAGAAATTTGTGAAACATGCAAACACATATCAAGAGGATGGGCAAGAGTAAGTAAATCAACATCAAGATCGGTAGGTCAAGCTAAACTTGGAAATTTGTTTGATGACTTTAAAACAAAAATTCTTAGCAATCTAACCAAACAAGTAGAAATGTTAAGAATAAAAAATGAGAAAAAAGAAGATGTTAAGATTTGTGTTGTCCATGCAGAATCACATGATGTTAAATGTTGCTTCTCATTACCAAGGTTGAAGGAAGTTTACCAAGAGGACAATGGAGCAAGTCAATTGCCAATGCAACTATGTTATGTAGCTCCAAGAGAACCATGGCAACCTATTCAGCCTGATATGATGCAAGAGCCTAATTCACAATTTCAATCTTATGCACATCCATCTCAAATTAATTGGAACACACCCTTTTGCTTGGCAACATTGACCATCTCAACCCCAAAACCAATCCTGGCAACAAGGTTGGCAAGGAACTTATGGGATCCATCCACAATATCCTCAATATTCTCCATATCCAAGTCCATTTTATCCCTACCATTCACCTCCACCAAAAGCACAACCCCAATCACATCCATCTCAAATATCCACTTCCACTCAACTGCTTGTACCACCATTTCCAAACCCACACATTGAAGTAGTTCAACCCACTTACAATGTTGAGGTACAACACTTCCAAATATTTCTTCTTGATCTCAATGATATTCATCTCAGCTCAAGAATAGTATTGAAAAAAATAGATTCTCTTGATATCATTGAAGGACCACATCCAGAAGAAAAAGATTCAAATGAGAATACCAAAGGATCATGGGTTGCATTTGATGAAGAGCAGACTGTTGGGCCTTGAAATTGTCATTCACTTCCATTACATTTTCACTTATATTTTCATATTGTCACCTTCACTCCACCTCTATTTCATTACATTTACCTCCATTTCATTACATTTACCTTACCATTATCATTATTGGGTCACATTTATGTTTTTACAAACTTTATTAATTCTTAGTATTTTTAAATGAATTTATGGTTAAAAATTAGAAAATAATGTGCATATGCTTATACCTAACAAATGGGATGAGATTGTTGACATGTGTAGGTCAAAAGGAAGCTTCTAAAAGACATTTATGTGGCCTCCCAAAACCAAATTCGAATTTGAGTGGAGAAGATCATGGGATCATAAGGATATGTGTCTCATTTCCTATTTGTATTGAAACTCTAAGAAGACATGTGTCTTATCATTTCCTATTTTGATTGTAACTCTAGAGTTATAGGGAGAGATTCATGTATTCTCATTAATGAGATAGCTTCTCATCTTTTTGTATAAATAGGGGAAGTTTTCTCTTATCATAGAAGGTGAAAAGGAGGGTAAAAAGGAGGAAACGAAAAGAGAGAATTATAGAATGTTTTGTAACAAGGCTTGAGATGGAATGGGATGTAAAGTGAAGAGCTATTGATGTAATGAGATTATGAGTGTAGATTTCCATTGTGTAAAGTTGTGAGTTTATCAATAAAGAAGGTTCTTTTCTATTATTGAATTTTAGAATGTGAGTTTTGCGAGTTGGAATGCTATTGGACAATGGAAGAGCCCCCATCAACCATGTGCATCCCTTTGTAAATTTGTAAGATTAATTAGTTTGTTTTACTTCGATTCATGCAAATAGTTTAGCTTTCCATTGCAAATGTTATTTTATTTTTCAAATGTAGATTTACTTTTGTTAGGTCCCTGTATTGTTGTGCCCCTATTGTCCCCATATTATTATTACTGTGCCCCATAGAATCCTTCTATCGTTATTTTTGTGCCTTTATATTATTATTGTTAGGTTAGCTGGGTTATATTGTGACTCCTTAGACTCCTATATATAGAAAGGAGGTTTTGTCATTTGAATCATCAAAGAATCATTCATTTGTGTAATGTAAAGGAGGTTTCCCCCACGAAGAGGCTGAATTTTAAGGTGTTGATCTATCTTTTCTATCTTTTTGTGCGCTGGTTTTATAACATTTGGTATCAGAGCTTTGAATTATAGGGTTTCGCTTCTTCAAACATGTCATCGTGGCATTTGCATTATAACTTTTTTTTCTGTGACGTTTCAGACGCTAAAAAAAAACCCATTTGCGCTGAAATCGTTCTGAACCACAGGTCCGAATTTCAAAGATTTTTGCACTAAATTTGCGGAGATATGATCTGAGGAAGTTGACATTTTTGCAGACTCTCGAATTACATTCCAAACAGATGACCCGGGGAAAATAGTCATAACTTTTGTTTTGAGCATCAGATTGAAATTTCGTAAGAAGTTACAGAAATAGGACGGACTTTAGTTTCTTGTGTATATTTTTCAGATCCTAAGGTCGAAACAGTGACACGAGGCACTTCCTACAAGTTCGCTCTTCTGAAAAGGTCTATAATCAGCTCATCTTGTGAGATTGTGCATAACTCTGCCTTGGAGAATCTAAATTCGATCAGACTGGTGGCATTGGAAAGAGGACATAGAGGGCTACTGCAGGTCGCAATTTCAGAACTGGATGATTCGAAATTACAGATATACATCAGAGGAAATATCGAGCTCCTAGAAAGTGAAAAAATGTGTGTAGATTTTTTTTTAAATTTTCGCTTAAGCTTGGTTTGAGAAATTATTTTGAAGGAATTCAAAGGGAATAGTAGAGAATTATTATCGGTAACTGATGCCTCGAGGAAAGAAAATGCAAATACCTAGTAAGCAACCTGACAGCTCTAGCATAACTTATGAAGAAGAGGAAGAAATGCAACATGATATATCAAAATTACGAGACCAAGTGCAACAAATGTCACTCGCACAAAAAGTAACAGAATCTAAGATGGATGGTTTAAAGAAAGATGTAGAAGCTAAGATGAATGATGTGGAAGCTAAGATGGACAATTTAAAGATAGATTTGAAGACAAATTTGAAGACAATCATGGCAGATTTGAAGATAGATTTGACAAATTTTCTACAAGAAATACTTACTAATAGTGAAAGGGTAGTAAAGGAAACTCATGATGAGAACAAAAGAAATGTTAATCATGATTTCTTAGACTCTAATGTTGGATCGAAGACCCACCATATTCCAAAAAGAGATATGAGGAAGTTTGATGGCAAGGATCCCACAACATGGATATTACAAATGGAGCAATTTTTCGATCTCAATAATGTGCAAAACACATAAAAGGTACATATTGCAACTTTATATTTGGAACCAAATCAGTTTATATGGTACCAATGGCTTTGCTCTCGTAAACAAATTATCACTTGGACAATTTTTACGGAAGAATTGACAGCACATTATGAGGATACAAAAAGCAACACTTTTTTTAGCCAATTGATAAGTCTCAAACAAAAGGGTTCAATAATGGAGCACATTGAGGAGTTCCAAAAATTGAACATAAGGGTCAAAAATATTTCAAAGGAGCATAGGATTGATGTGTTCATAGGGACTTTAAAGGATAATATCAAACATGATGTTCACCTTTGGGAACCTGAAACATTAGAGAAGGCATTCAGGTTAACAAGAAAAATGGAAAGCAAAATTATGGCAACTAGGAAGCATACCACTCACAACTATAAAGATGGAAGTGTTGTTGTTCCTAGCCTTCCACAACCTATAAGGTTGACACCACAACAATTGGAATAAAAGAGAGCAAAAGGGCTTTGTTACAGTTGTGATAGCAAATACACTAAAGGTCATAAGTGTGCTGAGAAGAATTATTTTACATAGATTGTGAAGAGGAAGAAGAAAAGGAGCAAAAAAGGTCAAAAGAAGAGGATATACTTCAGGAACAAATCCTGGATAAAGAAGAAATGAATCTGACCATATCTTGTAGGTGGTGGTTGTAATGCATTGGCTGGAATTACCACTCCTCAAGCCATCAAGATAGAAGGACAAATCAAGAAGAAAAAGGTAATAGTGTTGATTGATTCAGGAAGTACCCACAATTTTATTCATTGTAAGATAGCAAAAGAATTGAATTGCTTCCTATATCCAGCACCAGAGTGTCAAGTGATGGTTGCAAATGGAGGAATGATAAATTGCTCTCGAAAGTGCCATAATATCAAGATATCCATGGGAGAATATGTATTAACTATCCCAATGCTTTCCATTCCAATGGGAGGTGCTAATGTTGTACTAGGAGTCCAGTGGCTACAATCCTTGGGTACAATAGCTTTTAATTTTCAAGAAATTTTCATGAAATTTTCTGCGGAAGGAAAGGAAGTTTAATTAAGGGGTATTGCAGGGAAACTGGGAAAGATAAAAAGCTTTAACGGTATGACAAAGCTTCTAAAGAAGGAACAAAGAGGTGTAATTGCACAATTATGTTCTCTAAATGTTTCCACATCGAAATCATCTATTTCTCCAGATCTCCAGAAAGTCTTGGACAATCATTCCAAGGTATTTGAGACTCCCAAAGATCTCCCACCTATTCATGATCATGATCATGTTATTCATCTGATTCCAGGAAGTGTTCCTCCAAACATCAGGTCGTACAGATATCCCTATGCCCAAAAGAGTGAAATTGAACATATGGTTGTAGAAATGCTAAAGGCGGGTATAATTCAACCTAGTCAAAGTTCTTTCTCTGCTCCAGTAGTATTGGTGCACAAGAAGGATGGATCATGGCGCATGCGTCTGGATTATAGGGAGCTCAACAAGCTCACTATTAAAGATAAGTTTCCCATTCCCGTCATTGATGAATTACTGGATGAATTGCATGGATCAATTTACTTCACCAAGTTGGATCTTCGTTCAGGATATCATCAAATCAGAATGAAGACTGAAGACATTCCGAAAACAACATTTATAACTCATGAGGGTCATTATGAATTTTTGGTCATGCCTTTTGGCCTTACCAATGCACCTTCTACATTTCAAGGTTTGATGAATTCCATTTTCAAACCCTTAGAAAATTTGTGTTAGTACTTTTTGATGATATACTAATCTACAGCAAGTCTTGGAAGGATCATGTTGAACATGTTGACATGGTGCTACAACTATTGGAGGAGAAATAATTATATGCAAAAAGATCCAAATGTTTCTTTGGAGTACAAGAGGTGGAATATCTGGGTCATATTGTATCTCATGAAGGAGTTAACGTAGACCCTAGCAAAATTAAAGTCATTAAGGAATGGAAAATCCCCACATCCATAAAGCATCTGCGTGGATTTCTCGGGTTGATAGGGTATTATCACAAGTTTTTTAAGAATTATGGGAGAATAGTAGCACCTCTAACAACATTATTGAAGAAAGATGCATTTTCATGGATTCCAGAAGCAACAAAAGCCTTCGAACATCTTAAAGAGGCAATGTGCCAAGCACCAGTCTTAGCTACACCGAACTTCACAAAAACCTTTATTGTGGAATGTGATGCTTCAGGAAATGGAATTGGTGCTGTTTTAATGCAAGATGAAAGACCCATTGCTTTTGAAAGTCGTCCAATCAAGGGAAAGTTTTTACACAAAGCTATTTATGAGAAGGAAATGTTGGCAATACTACATGCACTTAAGAAATGATGACCCTACCTAATGGGAAGACACTTCAAGGTAAAAACGGATCATGATAGCCTTAAATACTTTTTAGAACAAAGATTATCCTCTGAAGAGCAACAAAAGTGGGTCACAAAGATGTTGGGTTATGATTTTGAAATCATCTACAAAAAAGGGAAGCAAAATGTGGTGGTAGATGCACTCTCAAGAAAGGATGAGGATGTGGAAGCATTGTTGTGCGCCATTTCTATTATCCAACCAGATTGGATAAACGAAGCAAGGAAGGAATGGAAGAATGATGAAGAAGTGTGGGCACTGTTATACTCCTATAGTTATAGGTGTCACATTTCATGATTGACTGGTTGAGCTTTGTAATATGTTCATCCTTTCCTTGCTGTAAAGGTTTCCATATTATCAAAAAAAAAAAAAAAAAAAAAAAAAAAATGTAAAGAGGGTATCTCCTAAAGAAAAATCAAAGGGTAAAAAAAATAAATGGTCAAAAGAAAAAATGAAAAGAAATGAACCCCAAATAAAAAGACCAGGAAGGTGTGCAAGTCTAAATGCCACTACTTTTTCATTTCCTACAAATAAACATTGTGTGCAGCTTGTTGAACTTCATGCCACAATTGATGAATGGCCAAACAACTTAATCTTGGCCAGTTCATGTTTGAATTTCATGTTTTAGAGATAGAGAATAAAAATCTGACCAAACTATTTAAACTTGGCAGATAAGTAGATAGGTAGAGAAGCAGAGGAACTCAACAGTTTAATCTGAGCCCTTGGATGTAATAAGTGCAGACTTAGGTAGGATTCCCATGAAAAGAAAAAGAAGATTTATGAGGGTTTTCCAGTCTAAGCGCACCCAAAGAAAGAAGAAAAAATGTTAGGCAAAGTAGGCTGGGTAGGTAGATGATGTTGCAGAATGAGACTTGTGATTGATCATGTCTCTGAAAAATGTGTTAATATTATCTCTATCACAAGTGCCATGGCAGATTTTTTTGGAGCAACTCAAGCGAGGCATGTCTAACTCCCCTTCATCCTTTTCCCCAAATCATTTACTAATTTCCCCCAATGATATTAAGATCTGCTTAATATCACTAAGCCACTCATTCCATTTCATCATTTGCCTAAGTAAATTCCCATTTTACTTACGAAAAATACATTCTCTCACCTCAAAACCCCTTTTCATCCTAGGCCTAAGTTTTATCACTTAGCGCATTCATTTATAGTTCTTTCATATTAACAAACTAACTTTATATGCAAAATAAACCCAATCCCCGTATTATGTATTTATAATAAAAATCCCCAATTATTAATATTTCCCGCCCCTCGGTTAACTATAACCATATTCATTATTTAAATCAGGGATTAAAGGTTTATTTGAAACCTTTTAATAACCTAATCCCCCGCACATTAACCTCCCACCATCTCCGCTAAGTGCCCACCGTTAGATCAACCGTCGCTCATCGGATGGCTGATAAACATTTCGCAACCCATCTTTCCATCCAACTTTACCTCCCGGGGAACCGGCGGTTTTTGCCCCGTACAGGTGCCATGCGTCGCGCTCCCGGTGTGTTCGCTGCCCCTCCGCCCGAAACTGCCCAAGCCCAAAGGCGGTGCGGGAAAAACAGCTTACCACCGTCCTGCTCATCCTTCGCTGACGTCACCCGCCATGTCACCATTCGTACTGCCATGTCACCTGCCACGTCATCCATACCGTACCCCCATTGACATCATGCTGACGTCATCCGTCCTTCGAACCAAAATTTCCCGCAAAAAATCATTTTTGTTCAATAAAGGGTAAAAAAGTCATTTTTTGTTATGTTTTTGCTGCAAACAACGTTCCGGGCGTAAAAGCGTCTGAGCTCTCAGTTCAGGTTTTTGACCGCCTTCGGCCAGGAAGGACTCCATCAACAAACTCCGCGGCCAGCCATTCAACCTGCCATGGAGCAACTTTCCTCTCTAGAACAGTTTAAAGCAAACAGAGTACTCCGAGTTCACAGAAAAAGAAATAAAGGGATGAACAGGGATATTTTGTTACTCCGGCCAGTGAACCGTCAAAGACGTGATTTACCGGAGAAAAAGTGGTGACCGGGGGTTAGATCAAGCATTAAAGTGTATCAGATCACAAGTCAAAGTGTATCAGTGCAGAATTAAAGGCAAATTAAGTCAGAACTAATGAATATCGGAGCCAACTAAGAGAAGCAGATCAGAAGTTAAAGAACAATTAATACAAACAATCAGCACAGAGCTACAAAGGACACCTGCAAGCCAAACCCTAAAGAGCTAGCCTCCAGCACAACATAAGTTAGCCACTTCTATGTTACTTGTAAATCACGTTAGGTTAAAAACTAGATATTATCTCACAGCTTTATGAGATATTTTGTACATATTTTGTTGTATAAAGACCCCCTTCATCAGAGTTTTAAAGAGGTTGGGTGTGCTTAGATTTCTTAGACTTTGCTGTAATACTGAACTTTGGAATAAAAGAGTTGTTGGAACCAACTGTTGTCTGGCCTACTGGATGAAGAATTGATGCAAAATACTTGTCACAGAATTCTTGAATCAACCTATAGATCAATAAGTCCCCTATATCTTATGTTTTACAGTTTTCTGAGTTTTTATATCATCTGTGTTTCATAATCTAAATGATAAAGAGAAAGAATAATTAAGAATTTGCTTAACTGCACTCTGTTTTCAGTCTTTATTATTCTCCGTGTTTTCTTCAGAATTAGTATAAACAGTGAATTCTTAATTGCTCCTGCTTCCTAATTCTCTCATGTTGATTATTTGATAAAGAATTCCTAACTGCTCTTTGTCAGTAATCATTAATTTTCCTTCTTTCAATATGTTGAAGGATTCTTAACTGCCCTTCACCCATTTGAAGTCCATTCCATCAGATTCCAGCCTTTAATTGTTTCCCTGTTTGACTACCTTGCTCTATGATGCCATCCTCTATTGAGAAACCAAATCCAAAAAGCCATCTCTTTTGACTCCATCATGCCCAATGGACTAAACTATTCTGTTTTACCTCACTATTCTATTCAATCTCACCACCCAAACTCAAAACAAAACCCTTGAACTTCATAACTAGCCTAACACCTTAAAAAACAAAGTTAAATCATAAAGAGAGAGCCCTCTCTGGATGCAGATTGGCTAGAATCTGTGTCTAAAAGATTGGTTTGCGGTTACCTCGGCCGTATTCCCTTTCTTACAACTTTTGGGAACAACCTGAGTGATAACAGACACTTATTCGAAATTTACAACAAGATCCTAGTACATCTTATACATTTAGCTGGAAAAATGATTTGTTATGGTACAAATATCGCTTATACCTCTGTAAGAATTCCCAATTCAAACTAAAGATTCTTATGGAATTGCACACTTCTCCCTTAGGAGGGCACTCAGGATTTTAAAAAACTTACCACAGGGTTAAGAAGGATTTTTTTTGGGATGGCTTTAAATCAGATATTCAAAAGTTTGTGGCAGAATGTTTGGTTTTCTAACAAAATAAAGTTGAAACAATTAAGACCCAGGGTCTTTTACAACCTTTATCCATTCCAAGCCAACGTTGGGAGGAGGTTTCAATGGATTTTATCATAGGTTTACCCAAGTCTGAGGGAAAGAGTGTCATCATGGTGGTAGTTGACAGACTTACCAAGTATGCACACTTTTGTGCATTATCACATCCATTTAAAGCCAGTACAGTTTCTACTGCATTTATAGAAACAATTCAAAAGCTACATGGAAACCAAAAGATTATTGTAAGTGACAGAGATCCCATTTTCACTGGAAATTTTTGGACAAAATTATTTTCTTGTCTTGGTACTCAGTTAGCTCATAGCTCATCTTATCATCCTCAATCTGACGGGAAAACTGAGATAGTAAACAAATGTTGGAAGGATATCTTCGTTGCTTTGTATCTGATAAATAGACACAATGGGTCAAATGGTTGCCTCTGGCTGAATGATGGTATAACAATTCCTTCCATACAGCAATAAAAATGACCCCATTTATGGCACTTTATGGATATCAACCACCATCCATCACATCATATTTAAGAGAAAATTCTAAGGTTCAAGTAGTGGAACATCACATCGAGCATCAACAACAAGTCCTCCAACTCTTAAAGGATAACCTCGTGTTGGCGCAGAATAGAATGAAACAATAGGTAGATCAACATCGCAGCGAAAGAAGTTTTGATGTAGGTGATTGGGTATTCCTACGGCTACAACCATATAAAAAAATGTCCCTCAAGCAAGCTAAGAAGGATAATAAATTACCACCAAAGTATTATGGTCCGTACAAGGTGTTGCAAAAGATTGGTACTATGGCATACAAATTGGAGCTTCTTGCAGCTTCTCGAGTGCACCCAGTTTTCCATGTTTCATGTTTAAAGAAGGTTATAGGCGACAAGCTCCCAGTTCAAACAATATTGCCAGAACTTGACTAGGAAGGAAAAATTATATTGGAACCGAACGCTGTCACAGAAACATGAACTCGACAACTATGAAATCAATCAATTTCAGAGTATCTCATCAAGTGGAAGAACTTATCCGCTGAAGATTCCACATGGGAGGATGAGAATTTTATACAGAAGCATCCAGAACTACTCAAGCGTTGAGGACAACACTTTTTTGAAGGAGAGGGGCATGTTAGGTCCCTATAATACTAGTGATTACCCCATTACTATTGTAGTTGTATCCCTTATTAATATTGTTGTACCCCTATTGTCCCTGTATTGTTATTAATGTGCCCCATAGAATCCCTCTATTGTTATTTTTGTGCCTTTATATTATTATTGTTAGGTCGGCTGGGTTATATTGTGACTCCTTTGTTGGAAATAATACTGAGAGGGGGGCGTGAATCAGTATTATCAAATTCTTTTCAATATATCTTCCTTATTTATACTTTGAATAATTCTTCAAATATTGATCATTACTTTGTATGTCAGTATCATAAAATAATGAGCAGGAACAAGAAAAGAAAATAGTCACACAAAAGAACACCAGATATAAGGTGGAAACCCAATGTGGGTGAAAACCACCTGCTGCAATATGTCTCTATCTTCTTTTAATAAGAAACTCCTTTTACAATGATTTTGTACTGGTGCAGTCCTTTACCAGTACGCAGGCTACAACCTGCAGAGAGCTACAACCCTCTTAGCTCTTGTACTAGCCAAGATACTAGTACGTAGGTGCTGGCCTACTGAAGGCTACAACCTTCTCTTTCTTCCAGGGACCACGTTTCATAAATTTTCAGACTGGATCCATGAACATCAATCAATCATCAAGTATATCTGCATCAAACAATCTCCTTTTCCCAATTAGCACTGAATCAAGTAAACACTTCTCTGACAGCTGTACCCAGAACACAGTAACAGTAACCACACACCAAATTCTGAACCCAGAATACTGCAACAATAGACAGAGGCAGCTAGATCATAATTTAAAGATATACGCTACTTCAACAACCTGAAACCTGCATGCAGATCTATAAAGGATAATTCCTTCTTTCAAATATTCAGACACTAATTAACCCAGATTGTCAGATTTATAGATCAAGCATGCGCCTCATATAACATATCAAAATCATGCAAAGATACTATTATTCAAGCATAAAGATTATGACCCATCAAAAGAACTTATCCTTCTTTATGCGCTAAGGTTCCTCCTTCATTCAGATCCAGATCTGCACCATAACCCAATCACAGTATTCCAGATCTAGCACTTCATGAGATATTCAATAATTCAGATGATGCTTTGCCAAATGATCTCCTTCCTCTTTTATAGCCTTAGTCCTTTTTCAATACCACGGTCCAAAACCATAGGATCAAAAAACTGTTGGACTAATACCATGAACCAACCATGAAAGTACGTGAGATCAACACTTTTGGATGCAATACCACGGGCCAAAACCATAGGATCAAAAACTGTCAGACTAATACCATGAACCAACCATGAAAGTGCATGAGATCAACACTTCTGACGAGGTACCATGGTCCAAAACCATAGGTTCAAATACTAATGACTAACTACCATGGACCAAAGGTAAGTTCTCCAACATATACGCGCTTTTCCTTGCATGAACAACCCAATACTTGGGATCAACACTTCTGACGAGGTACCATGGTCCAAAACCATAGGTTCAAATACCAAGGACTAACTACCATGGACCAAAGGTAAGTTCTCCAACATATACGCGCTTTTCCTTGCATGAAAGTGCGTGAACTTTTTCTCTACATGAAATAAACTTTTCTCTGCATAAAAGTGCGTGAACTTTTCTCTACATGAAATAAACTTTTCTCTGCATAAAAGTGCGTGAACGTTTCTCTACATGAAATAAACTTTTCTTCGCATAAAAGTGTGTGAACTTTTATCTACATGGAATAAACTTTTCTCTGCATATAAGTGCGTGAACGTTTCTGCACTATAAGTTATCATCTGAGATGAGTGGGTTGCCATCAAGTACAACATATGTATCATAATGCCAACAATCTCCCCCTTTGGACTTGATGGCAACAACAACCAATCACTCTCCCCCTTTGACATCAAGGGCAAAGGGTTATGCTCCCCCTAAGAACATGCTCCCCCTGACTATAAACCAGATCTGCAAAGAAGAACCATAATCCATCAAACACCATAAATGACCATGAAAGAGAGATAGAGACGTATTGCAGCAATATTCAGACCAACATCCATGATCTCCTTCTGTACTTCCTCCATAATGCAACCAATGCATGATATGCTCCCCCTGAACCTGTGCCATTCAATCTTTGACCAATCCGCAACCCAGCACATGTACGCATATACTTCATATGAACCTTGCGTACAACCAACAATCAGAAGAGATTCAACAACAAGATGATGCATCAACAACCCCCAGCTTTTGCCTGAGGTATTCAAAGGTCTCCCTAGGCAATGGTTTGGTGAGTATATCAGCAACCTGTTCCTTAGAAGGAACATACTCCAACTTGACCTTTTGTTCAAGCACTTGTTCCCGGAGAAAGTGATACCTGATTGGTATGTGCTTGGTTTTTGAATGCATGACTGGGTTCTTTGAAATGCTGATTGCACTTGTATTATCACATAAGATGGAGATGGGTGGTGTAAAAGTGATTTGAAAATCCTGCAAGGTCTGCATCATCCAAAGGAGTTGAGTGCAACAAGATGCAACAACAACATATTCTGCTTCAGCTGTAGACAAGGCAATCGAACTCTGTTTCTTGCTGAACCAAGATACTAATCTGGAACCCATAAAGAATGCACCACCACTTGTGCTCTTCCTGTCATCCACGCTTCCGGCCCAATCTGCATCAGTATAAGCATGAAGTGTGAGATCTGTATCTCTAGGATACCATAAGCCATAATTTTGAGTCCCTTGAAGATATTTGAAGATTCTCTTTACTGCCTGAAGATGAGTTTCCTCTGGATTTTCCTGAAATCTTCCAACTATTTCCACTGCATGCATGATGTCTGGTTGGGTACCTGTCAAATAAAGTAGACTTCCAATCATAGATTTGTAGGTTGGTTGATGTACTGCTGCTGATTCATCATTTTCACTGAGGCTACATCCTGTGACCATGGGTGTACATACTGGTTTTGCATCTTCCATGCCATATTTCTTCAAAATCTGCTTGAGATACTTGGTTTGAGACAAGAAGATCCCTCCTTCCTTTTGTTGGATTTGCAGGCCAAGAAAATATGTCAATTCTCCAAGCAAGGACATTTCGAATTCTTTCTGCATCACCAAGGCAAAGCTTTGACTCATAGATTCTTCATTGCTGCCAAAGATAATGTCATCTACATACACAACAAGTATTAGCAATTTGTCATTTTCAATTTTTATATAAAGATTGCTATCTGCTGATCCTTTTGAAAAACCTTGTTGATGAAGATATTTTTCCAAATGATAGTACCAAGCCCTTGGAGCTTGTTTAAGACCATAGAGAGCCTTTTTCAGTCTGCATACAAGATTTGGATCATTTCCAAGAATGAAACCATCTGGCTGCTCAATGTATACTTCTTCTTCTAAGTCTCCATTCAGAAAGGCTGATTTCACGTCCATTTGAAATACTTTGAACTTTTGAAAGCTTGAGAGAGCAAGGAACATTCGGATGGCCTCAAGTCTTGCAACAGGAGCAAAATTTTCCTCAAAATCTATTCCTTCTTGCTACGCATACCCTTTACAAACAAGTCTTGCCTTGTTTCTAATTGCTTCCCCATTTTCATTCAACTTATTTTTGAAGACCCATTTTGCCCCTATAACATTCTTATCCTTTGGTCTAGGAACCAACTCCCAAGTGTTGTTCTTTTTGATCTACTCAAGTTCTTCATCCATTGCTTTGACCCAACATTCATCTTTGCATGCCTCTTTTACATTTTGTGGTTTAGTGGAGGAGAGTAATGCCAAATAGCTTGAAGCTTCTGCAATTGTTCTTCTTGTTTGTACACCTGCTTCTTTCTGCCCCAAAATCTGAGATTCTGGATGATTCTTCTGAACGTACCGGGATGGAGTCTTCTCTTCTATCCTTATCTGTTCCTCTGGTGCTTCTTGAGGTTCTTCTTCTTCATCATTCTGTCTTTGAGGGTAGTCTTCATCTTCTTCGATATTTTCATGATTTACTTGCCTAGGAATGTATCCCTTTTCATCAACCACTACATCAATGCTGTCAACAATTCTTCCAAGTCTTTTATTGTAGCACTTATATGCTTTGCTGTGTGGAGAATAACCAAGAAGAATGCCTTCATCTGCTCTAGGTTCAAGTTTGCCAAGTTGCTCATCAGTATTCTTAATATAGAATTTGCTCCCAAAGATTTTGAAGTGCTTTACCGAAGGAGTCTCACCATACCAGAGCTCATGAGGAGTTTGAGTGTTGTTCACTCGGACATTTGTTTTGTTGAGAATAACAACCGCAGCATATGCAGCTTCACCCCAAAAAGTTGCGGGAGTTCCGGACTCATCAAGCATAGCACGTGCCATTTGTTGGACTGTTCTGTTCATCCTTTCCACGACTCCATTTTGCTAAGGAGTTCTAGCTGTAGAGAATTCCCTTCTTATCCCATGTTCTTCACAAAAATCGAAAAATTCATTTGAGGTAAACTCCCCACCTCTGTCAGACCTGAGGCACTTAATTTTGTAACCTGATTCATTTTCAACCAAGGCTTTGAAGGATTTGAATTTCTCGAATGCTTCGTCTTTGTGCTTCATAAGTCCTAACCAAACAAACCTGGAGAAATCGTCAATGAATAATATCAAGTATTCTTCTCCTCAAGGTGTCCTTTTCCTAAATGGACCGCATACATCTGTATGGACTAGCTCAAGAGGCATGCTAGCTGATCCTTCCTTCTTTGGAAAGTTAGTTCTGGTTTGCTTTCCAAACTGACATGATTTGCATATGGTGTTGTCTGGAATTTTGATATCTGGAAGACCATGAACAACCTGATATTTGCATGCTTTCCTTATTTGTGAAAAGCTTAGATGCCCCAACCTCCGGTGCCATAACCAGTGTTCATCATCCTTGCTCAAATAGCATTGTTGTTGTCCTTCTTTAAATATGTATAGATTATTTGGAGTTCTTCTACCTTTGATCACTGTTTCACCTGTATCAAGATCACGAACACGACATCCGTTTGATCTAAATATCACCTCGGTTCCTTGATCACACATCTGGCTGACACTTAGAAGATTATGCTTCAATCCATCAACATACAAAACATTTCCAGCTTTGACCTTTTCTTTTAACTGAGCAGTGCCTTTTCCTTTTATAGCTGCAGGAGTATCATTTCCAAAAGAAACTTTCTTTCCCTTTTCTAAAGCAGAATATGATTCAAGTTTTTCTTTATCACCTATCATATGTTTCGAACATCCACTGTCAATGTACCATAGATTTTCTTGTCCTTCTGCATAAAATGCTATCCCACATCTTTCTGTTTGTGGTTCCTTTATTCTCCATGTTCTGGTGCTTAAGGCTTGTTCCTTTGTCTGCTGAAACCTGCTCCTGCATTCAGAATCTTCATGACCAAAGTTATTGCAAATAGAACATTCAACTTCATTTTCAAGAGCCGAAAAGTTGTTATAGGTCCTTTTTGTAATCCCGATCGTACTTCTTTGTTTTTGAGCTTCTCTAGTCATGATTGTTTTATATGCAACACATTGAGCTGCTTTGTGACCAAAGTTATGGCAAGAGAAACATTGCCCATTGAAGAAACTTCTGCGATTATCAAATCTACCGGCCAAATGATTGTAATTTCTATTGTCATCCATTCTTGAAGCAAATTGAGAAGATTTTACCTGTGGCTGGTTGTAGCTTTTGTTCATCCTTAAGACAGATTGCCCCTGGTTTACCTGATAGTATTTGTTCGTTCTTGATGTAATTCGTCCCTGCTTTACCTAGTGATCTCCATTGTGCTTTTGCTCATTCCTTCTTGCTGCATCAAGATAACTCTTTGAGGTGGATGCTTGAGATGTTTCTCCATTATACCCCAGACCTGTCTTGTTTAGCGGAGAACGCTGTACATTGATGATCTCATCCAGAGTTTCAGATCCTTTGACAAACTTAAGATTAATAGCCTTTGTTTTCTCAATTTATTTTCTAAGGCCAACAATTTCACCTTCTAACTTTTCAAGATATTTTTCTTTTTCACCAATTTGAAATTGTAGAGTATCAATGATCATATTCTTTTCTTCTATACATGTCTTAAGTCTAGAAATCTCATCATAAAAACTATCCACATCTATAGCATCCATGTAATCATCATCTTCAAATGCCATTAAAAGTTTATAGTCATTACCTCGTTCATCTTCATCACTATTTGATAGACCATCACTGTCTTCATGAGTGTAGTAGCTTTTCTTATTTGAATTCTGTTTCTTGTTCCATCTAGCAGGTTCCTTTCCTTTGTCAATATTATCCTTATGAGGACATTTGGCAGCATAATGACCTACTCTTCCACAAGCAAAACATTTAAAAGGTAGCTTACCTCTGAACCTTCCAGTACCCCGTTGAAGAATTCTGACAAAATTTGATTCTTCTTCTTCTTCTGGCACATGAATTGATTCATAGTAGTCTCCTTTGCCTAAAGCCTTAAAAGCAACTTCTCTCCTGTTCGATGGACCTCCTTTTCTTATTTCATAAGCAGTTAGAATTCCGTGTAGCTGAGACATAGTAAGAGTTCGTAGATTTTCCTTTTCTTCTATTGCAGATACTTTAGATTCAAACTTGGGGGACAATGATCTTAGGACTTTTTCAACCACAACAGCCTCTTTTATTTCTTCACCCAAGTTTTTCATACAATTAACAATCTCATCTACCCGAAGGAAATAGTTAGCCACACTTTCATCATTACACATTCTGAGATTCTCATACTGAATCCTGAGGGTTTGAAGTTTTGCACGTTTTACCTGTTCATCTCCTTCGTAGCTCAAAACAATCTTGTCCCATATTTATTTTGCGGATTTATATTGCATAACCTTCACGAATTCAGATTGAGATAGACATCCTAGAAGAGTATTAACCGCCTTTGCATTTGTTTCATATTTCTTCTTCTCAGTTGAATCTGTAAGAGTAGCTGATGGAAAAGTATACCCTGTTTCTGTAATGTCCCATACTTCTGTACCCAAAGATTGAAGATAGGCAGTAACTCTTACCTTCCAATATACGAAGTTTGTCCCATCAAAAATCGGTGGCCTGATTGATGCTTCCCTCTCGTAGTTGCTCATGATGTTAGATCTTCCTTCAAGCGATCAAGCTTCTTCAGAAGGACCTGCTCTGATACCAATTGTTGGAAATAATACTGAGAGGGGGGGGTGAATCAGTATTATCAAATTCTTTTCAATATATCTTCCTTATTTATACTTTGAATAATTCTTCAAATATTGATCATTACTTTGTATGTCAGTATCATAAAATAATGAGCAGGAACAAGAAAAGCAAATAGTCACACAAAAGAACACCAGATATAAGGTGGAAACCCAATGTGGGTGAAAACCACCTGCTGCAATATGTCTCTATATTCTTTTAATAAGAAACTCCTTTTACAATGATTTTGTACTGGTGCAGTCCTTTACCAGTACGCAAGCTACAACCTGCAGAGAGCTACAACCCTCTTAGCTCTTGTACTAGCCAAGATACTAGTACGTAGGTGCTAGCCTACTGAAGGCTACAACCTTCTCTTTCTTCCAGGGACCACGTTTCATAAATTTTCAGACTGGATCCATGAACATCAATCAATCATCAAGTATATCTGCACCAAACAATCTCCTTTTCCCAATTAGCACTGAATCAAGTAAACACTTCTCTGACAGTTGTACCCAGAACACAGTAATAGTAACCACACACCAAATTCTGAACCCAAAATACTGCAACAATAGACAGAGGCAGCTAGATCATAATTTAAAGATATACGCTACTTCAACAACCTGAAACCTGCATGCAGATCTATAAAGGATAATTCCTTCTTTCAAATATTCAGACACTAATTAACCCAGATTGTCAGATTTATAGATCAAGCATGCGCCTCATATAACAGATCAAAATCATGCAAAGATATTATTATTCAAGCATAAATATTATGACCCATCAAAAGAACTTATCCTTCTTTATGCGCTAAGGTTCCTCCTTCATTCAGATCCAGATCTGCACCATAACCCAATCACAGTATTCCAGATCTAGCACTTTATGAGATATTCAATAATTCAGATGATGCTTTGCCAAATGATCTCCTTCCTCTTTTATAGCCTTAGTCCTTTCTCAATACCAAGGTCCAAAACCATAGGATCAAAAAACTGTTGGACTAATACCATGAACCAACCATGAAAGTGCGTGAGATCAACACTTTTGGATGCAATACAACGGGCCAAAACCATAGGATCAAAAACTGTTGGACTAATACCATGAACCAACCATGAAAGTGCGTGAGATCAACACTTCTGTCGAGGTACCATGGTCCAAAACCATAGGTTCAAATACCAAGGACTAACTACCATGGATCAAAGGTACGTTCTCCAACATATACGCGCTTTTCCTTGCATGAACAACCCAATACTTGGGATCAACACTTCTGACGAGGTACCATGGTCCAAAACCATAGGTTCAAATACCAAGGACTAACTACCATGGACCAAAGGTAAGTTCTCCAACATATACGCACTTTTCCTTGCATGAAAGTGCGTGAACTTTTTCTCTACATGAAATAAACTTTTCTCTGCATAAAAGTGCGTGAACTTTTCTCTACATGAAATAAACTTTTCTCTGCATAAAAGTGCGTGAACTTTTCTCTACATGGAATAAACTTTTCTCTGCATATAAGTGCGTGAACTTTTCTGCACTATAATTTATCATCTGAGATGAGTGGGTTGCCATCAAGTACAACATATGTATCATAATGCCAACATCCTTAGACCCCTATATATAGAAAGGAGGTTTTGTCATTTGAATCATCAAAGAATCATACATTTGTGTAATGTAAAGGAGGTTGCCCTCTCGAAGAGGCTGAATTCTAAGGCGATCTATCTTTTCTATCTTTTTGTGAGCTGGTTTTATAACAACTTTACTGTGTAATTTTATGTTTCCTAAGAGCAAATCAAGAAAGTATTGTTTTATCTATTTTCTAAAATTGGATTACTTAAAGCATTAGAGCATACAGTGACTCAGTTTTCTTTCACATGTCTTTACAATGCTTTCTTAGATTTAGCTTTACATTCACTGTTTAACCCTATGTTTTCTAAGAGCTTCTTAAGAAAGTAGCATTAAGCTATTTTCCAACATTGGTTGCTTGAGGCATTAAGAATAAACAGTGATTTAGTTTCTTTCCTTATGCTTTTGTTATGCTTTTTAGATTAAGCTTTCATCTATTGTGTAATCTCATGATCAACAAGTCCAAGAAGGTAGTTCTTCCAATTGGGTTGCCTAAGAGGCATTAGATCACATAGTAGCTGCAAGTTTTCCTTTCCATGCTTTTATTATGCTTTGTTATATCACATCTAATATATACTCAATTGCTTAAGTCATTTCAAGAAGATGATTTCAACATCTTCCTATATTGAATGTTCACAATAGTATTTGAGCATGCAGTAGATCATAGTTGTTTTTATATTGCTTGCTTTCATAGAATAGAATAGGATTAGTTTTATTTTTGATAAAGAGTTTTCAAGGATAAGGATAGGAAGTGATTTCATTTTCATCTTATCAATGAATACAATTATATCTAGAATAATGCTCTGCTTTTCATAGACACAGTGCCGGCCTAAAGTAGACTAACCATTCAAGTTTTTGATATGATTTTATGCAAATTAAATTAGTTGAAGTACATTTCCTTTTCTTCCTTCTTAGAAATTAGTTTTTATATTAAACATCCATTAAACTTAGTTGATCATTGACACTTAACATCTATTAAAATCATTAGGCATAAAAGACAAAACCCTCAAAATAATACAAAAACATACTCAACGAAGCAAGAAACAAGGTTAACTAAGCACATATTGTGCACCACACTTCATCAGTTTACTAACTCTAGTCGATAATTTATGTTTGCAATTTATGACATTAAATTGATTGAACACAAACATCAAAATCAGATATTGAGAAATCTCCCTCATGGTTACCATCAAATCCTCCATGTATTCAAGAGAATAATCAACAAAATAGGAAGATTTGAAGGTCGTGGAAGAAGAAAACATTCAAGATGATCCAACTCAGAAATTGGACCAGAGGCATCACAACTATATTGGAATATGGTTCCAAGTAGTCATTAAGTTGCAACAATACTCTCTTCTTCAACTGTGCTTGATATCATCAAAGTCAAAGTATTTGATCTCTCAAATTCAGGTACATGTTAAAGCATACATTTCAAGCATACACATCAGTTTGTCAGTCATATTGATTTGCACATGGCTCCATTGAAAGTGGTTTTGTTTTTCAAGTAAGGTAGGGTAGAAAAAATAAAAAAAATAAAAAATAAGAGAAAAAAAAAATATCAGGTGAAAACCTCCTTTGAGGCACCTAAGATTGACTCGTTGATTGAAAACCTCTATGAGGCAGTCAATGGGTTGGGAAAAGAGAAAAAATAAAAGATCTTAGGTGAAAACCTCCTTTGAGGTGCCTAGGAACACCAAATAGTTGAAAACCTCATTGAGACGGCTCGTAGGCCTAGAAGAAAAAAAAAAAAAAAATCTTCACTCCATGTATCTCTTTGATGAATTTTGGTGCTCTCCAACATATGCAAGCAACAAAAGTAAGTTGGTACCAAAGAAAAGAAAAAATTGTTCAAAATTCTAGTCAAAGGAAGTCAAACTTGGACTTTCTTCTCCTTTTCTCAGATGTTCCAAGAGGACCAAGGCCATGCAAATCCATGAACCTCATCTATTCCCACCATCCACTCATCATTCTCAAGCTTTTACCACTCATTTTCCTTGCTGTCTTGAAATACTACATGAATGCTCTGTTTTGCTACAGGAAACAGAAATACATAGAGAAGAAAACTATTTTTGTCATATCTTGAAAACCATGCATCCATTTGTCAAGCTGTTTCATGGGGGGATGCCTATGGATGATGGTAATATGCTCAAGTGATTTCAACAAATTCCAGTGCACAGTTTTCAAGAAATCGACCTCTATCACTTACAACCATTTTTGAAGTTTATCAGTGTTCATGCATCCATTTAAAAGGTTGTTTCATGGGGAGATGCATATGGATGATGGTAACATGCCCAAGTTACTTTTCATTCGATGGGGAATTCTATGAGCAAACTCGCGGTGTCGCCATGGGTTCCCCCCTCTCCCCTGTGGTATCTAATCTATTCATGGAGGATTTTGAACCTAAGGCCTTAGCCTCTTCTTGTGTTCTGCCTAAGTTGTGGAAGAGGTTTGTGGATGACACTTGTGTCATCTGGTCCCATGGTAAAGAATAGTTGGAACTGTTTTTCCTCCATCTTAACAATCAATCTAGTTCTATACAGTTCACCATGGAATTTGAATGTAATGGTTGTCTTGTCTTCCTTGACATCCTCCTCTCAAGGAATGATAATGGCTCTTTCTCTCATCAGGTATATCGTAAGAAAACTCATATGGAACAATATCTCCATGCTAATTCTCATCATTTCCCAGCTCAAAAGCTTGGTGTTCTCAACACCTTAGTGACTAGAGCTTTAAGAGTTTCTGATGAGAACCATCTCAAGGAAGAGAAATCACATCTCCTAAGTGTTTTCTTTAATAATGGGTATAGTAGACACCAATGTAATAAGGCTTTCCTTAGAGATGAAAATGGTCCTAGTGCTAAGAAAGATACCAAAGATCGATTTTCTGGTGTTCATCTTCCTTTTATCCAGGAGACCACTGACAAGATTTCAAGGATCCCAAGGAAGCATAAGGTGGCTTCAACCTTTTGGCCTTGAAATACCATCCGGAGCACCCTTAGATCTGTAAAAGACCTAGTGGAACCCAAGAATATGAAGGGTGTTTATGTTATCCCTTGCTCTTGTGGGACTCCCTACATTGGTGAGATTGATCACTCGATTAATCAAAGGATTCGTGAGCATGCTGTTGACATCAAGCATGGTAGGACCCGCTCCTCTGCTTTGACGGAGCATGCAGATAAATCTAAGCATCACATCTGCATTGAGAAGGCCCAAGTTGTTGCTAAGGTTAGCCATTTCCATCATCGTAAATTAAGGGAGTCCCTAGAAATTGAAAAAAGACCCAATAATTTGAATAGAGATGATGGTTGGAATATTAGTAGAAGTTGGGTCCTATCTTGTCGTCCTAATAACTTTTTAGGTTGTTGTTGTTGTTTTTTTTTGTCTATGTAGGTATTGACATCATTTTTATAGTATTTGTTGTTGATTTATTCTTCATTAGAGTTTATTTTCTTAATCCTTAGTGTTTTTTATGTATTTTATCATCCTACTCATTCTTAACTCCTTTTAGTATTTTTGTTATTTGTTTAATGGGCCCAAGCCCCATATTTTATTGTTAAACCTGTTTTATATATTGATTATTTTTTCTTTGGATATATATATATATATATATATATATATATATATATATATATATATATATATATGTTTTTATTAATTTATTTTTATTTTTATTTGTTTATATATATATATATACTTTGACTTGTGTATATTTTTGTTTTATTTTATTTATTTTTCCATTAATTATTTTTAATTTAATTTATTTTATTTTCATTAGTTATTTTATTTATCAAATGATCTTGTCTCGATTAGGGTCTTCACTCGTTTTTATAATTTTTGACTCCCCTCCTTTAAAGTTTGACTTTGATTATTTATTTATTTAATTTAAAAACTAGTTGTTTAATATAGCAGTTACTTATTAATATTTGTTTTTAATAAATTAATAAACTAATATCATAGTTTAAATATTATTTTTCAAAAAATAGTAATATTTGGTTTTAATAAATTAATTTAAATATTATTTTTCAAAAACTAGCCGTTACATATTAATATTTTAATAAATTAATAAACTAATATCATTATTTAAATATTTTTTTTTTCAAAAACTAGTAATATTTGATTTTAATAAATTAATTTAAATATTATTTTTTCAAAAACTAGCCGTTACCTATTATTATGTTTAATAAATTAATGAAATAATATCATTATTTAAATATTTTTCAAAAGCTAGCTGTTTAATATAGCCATTACATATTAATATTTTAATAAATTAATAAACAAATATCATTATTTAAATATTATTTTTCAAGAACTAGTGATATTTGGTTTTAATAAATTAATTTAAATATTATTTTTCAAAAACTAGCCATTACCTATTAATATTTTTAATAAATTAATGAAATAATATCATTATTTAAATATTTTTTTTCAAAAACTAGCCGTTTAATATAGCTGTTACTTAATAATATTTGTTTTTAATATATTAATAAATTAATATTATAATTTAAACATTATTTTTCAAATATAGCCGTTACTTGGAATTATGTCTCTACATTGCTCTCTATTTAAGACTTTGCCATGGTCTGGCTCTTCATCTGGTCCTGATGATGAACCACACTTGTTGGTTCGAGATACGTCGGCCAAAAAAAATTCTCTCATGTGATTTCTACCGAAAGACTTTGTTTAATTCATTATGGATCACAGATGCTTGAATACAGAAATGCCTAAACAATTTCAGAAAATTCTAATGCATGGTTTCCAAGAAATTGGTCTCCGTCAACTTCAGCCATTTTTATTTTTTCTCAAGATTCGTGCATCCATGGACCAATTTGTTTTTATAGGGAGGTGCATAATGATGATGAAAGCATGCTTAGAAAATTTCGAGTCAATCCACTTTACCAATTGGGAGATATGGACAAAACAAGGCAAATAGTTGTTTCCTATAGTACTACTACAAGGTGTCCTAGTTCTACTATATGATGCCCTATTTACTATAGGAAACAGGCCGAAAGCTTAGGAGATAGTAAAGAAGGTGAAATAAAGTGTGGGAAAGGTGTCTAATGGTGGAATAAGGTATAGGGAAGGTGAACATCGCCCATGGCCAAGCCCAACAATCCAAGAAGGCCAGATTTGACTAATATAGCTTGCTCATGGTAACTGGAAGACAGAGGTTTAGAATCACCAAGCTATGAAGACATGTGTAGAAGAAAACAAAGGAAATTATCACCTCCAAAGGACCATGGATCAATCATCAACTCAGCAGCAACATCCATGTCACTTCAACAACCATCAGGTAGGTACATGTATGCAATATTCTTGACCTCTTCTCTTTAGCATATTATAGTTAGAAATTTGGTATAAAGGCATGAGATATATGATTTTATAAGCTAAGGATGAGTCATCAGTCTCAACCACCTTCAACTAACTAATTGCAACTCACTCTTTCACTCATGTAATGTGGAAAAGCCAAATTATGAAGAGTGATGATTTCGAGGAATGGGGATAATAGTTAAAAGAGGAAATTTGTCCAAAGGCCAACTCACCAAAGCACTTCAAGCCCTCCATCCACTTCATATCCACTATCTATCCATCATTCATCCATCCCATTTCATAAGAAAAAAATAAAATTTTTTCAGAACAAACCCTACACTTCGTCTCACCCTGGAAATTTCTTGAAAAACAAACAAAGCATCCTCTCCATTTTCACAAACCTACACTACTCCCTTTTAGCCCTAGCATCATCCTCCAACCCCTCTACATCATTTCTCATCACTCTCATACAGTTAGAAGACCCTGAAGGAAGAAGGAATGACTACTACATGAAGGTAGAATGTTGCTACAAGAAGGAATAAAGGAACAAATTGTGCTAAAACCCAAAATGACAGTGCCTAAGAGAGACCTAATCAAAACAGAGAACTCCAAGGCCATTAGGCAATCATCTAGGCCAACAAAAGGAAAGAAGGCATTTGCCATCAAAATAGAACTCAAACTGCAGTGATGAAAAGAGGCTTTCCAAGAGGTCTCTAATCTCTTTATAGCTTTTGTTTAAGGTCTAAAAGATGTTATAGAAAGGGGAAAAAGACATGGAAGTCAAGTTGAGGGCCTACCCTAGGCTCAGAATATCATTTCTACTGAAAACAGGTTTAAACAGGATTTCTTGTAGTTTTTATAGGAATTACTACAAGATATCCTAGTTCTCATCTAAAGGTGTTTGAAGGTTTCAGAGGTGCCCAAATGGTGGAACAAGGTAGCAGAAGGCTGGAAAAGCATGTGGAAGACCTTACCAAACTGAAAAATATTCAAGAACCTATTACACAGTAATTTGTCATTGTCTTCACTCCAGTCCTCTTACTGTGTCATGTGTCCAAGTCAAACATGCTCATATTAGACAAATGCTCTCTGATGTTGCCAAATGACCCACTTTTCCTAAGTTATCTACCTCATCGCAACTATGGACTAAATATACGCGCTGAAGGGCGCTCCTAAACAGTCTAGCTGCACTGCCAGTGCGTAAGTACACCTGATTCCCGTGATGGTCCGATTTCATGTCCCAGCGCGAGGTTACTTGTAATCTTTAGCGATGATATGACTAGCTACGTTATTCACTAGCGATGTCAGCGCTGAAGACCAGTTATGCCCCCGTGATTATCCAGATTGGGCGAATTTGTTCCAACAGTCAGCCTTCCAGATGACCCCAGACCTGGTTGTTGGCATAGTTTATATCACCCTCCTTTCTCTGGTGTGGCTGTTCCGTCATTTGTGCTACCTTCCTTGAAGATAAGCTCACTCTTCCACCTTTCATGGAGACTCCTTCTCTTATTTAAACTCTCACCATTGCTATGCATTGTGAGTTTTTCTGATAGTTGGCTAGTTGAGCAGTGCTGTTAGTGTTTGTGAGTTTGCTAGAATAGCTGGTGTGAGTGTGACAAGTGTGAGATTGTTGATAGCTCGGGGAAGGTTGTGAAGTGCCCTTAATATTGTGTAAAACTTATGAGTGAGAGAGATCTTGTATGTTGGGAGATCCATCTTCAAAGAGTGAATGCTTGAAGAACATGCTGGCTGGATCCCTCTGAGAAGGCTTGTGACATCAAGACTTTGGTTGTAAGCTTACTCTTATTTCATTATTAATACAATCAATGATGTTTTCCTATGTCTTGTATGTAATTTACTTGATAGCTCATGACTTCTTGACTTTGTGAGTAAACAGATCATTGTAGTTTTCCGATTGCGTGCTTTGTTGTATTTCCTTTGCATTGTTTCACGTTGATCACTCATTAGGAGAAGGAAGTGGAAGCTGAAGCGGCACAACAGAACTCCATCGACCACCGGTTGAGGTAGGCCTCCAACTATGACTGTTTAAGGAAAGCTATTGTTGTTCTGTCCTTGTTTGTGACTAGACCCACTCTAGGGCTAGAGGGGTTGCCTTTGTCCGCAAAGGGAACACTTTCCTGCATCACAAATTGGCGACTCCTTTGGGGAGTTTGGCCTATGTTCTTCTCTTGTTTGCTCTTGTTTTGATTTTGATTTCTTTTCTTTTGAATTTTGGGGATTAATTATCAGTCTTTTGGGTTACCTAGATCGATTTGGGAAATCCCTCTGTTGTTTGTTGGACTGCCTGGTTCTTCTTTGGGAGTTTTTATTCATTTTTCATTGTTTTTGAACATCATCGCAGAAAAAAGCCTAACAGTCGCGATGTCATCATAGCTTTTCACCTGCGATGATCTCGGGTTGCTAGTTTAATTCCCGTGACGACTCTCGAAATCGCATCATCGCGGAAAATAGGTGTATTTCCGCGATCATCTCGGGTTGTTAGTATAAAACTTGCGCTGACATCTCTAGTTGTCTGTCCATCACTAGCGATGGTATCTACTTTAGCAATGACATCTCTAGTTGTCAGCGTAACACTTGCGATGATTCCTGTAAAGTTGTTTTTACAACTTTTTACCTCCTGAATTCATCAATCTTGTTTATCCCCTATTGTTTCTTGTCTCTCATTAGCTTGTTTTAAATGCTTTTGGTTACGGTACTGTCTCTTTGATTTCATTTGAGTGAGTCTTGTGTTTTTTAGACCATGTGACCTAGCCCTTTAGAAGTTTCGTCGAGAAACCGTTTGCTTGGGTTACTTGTCTATTCAAGGTTCATCCACAACCGTCTTATTGATTTGCTTGAGGCTTTTTCACTGCTTGTTTCTGGTTGATTTTTAGTGTCGATTATTGAACCAATTTTTTATGTTGATTCGATTTCTTCACTACCAAGCATAGATCACAATTGTTTGGATCGATCAGTTCACACTTGCTTGTTTACAAAAAGAAAAACAAAAGTTTGCATTCATTTAGCATACGAAAGTGAAAGTACATTTGCATTACGAATTTTCATGTTTGAGAAATTGGAAAGCAAATTTTAAATATTTCATTAGTAGTATCGGTGCATTGTGAGATTAGTGTATTGATGCATTGTGTTTCTTAGTGTTTGCATTCGCTTGTCTTGGTTTGGGAATGAACTCTCTACTTTTCTGTAAGTAGGTCTTCATCGAAATGAAAGATGTTTTACTCATTCTAGCTGCATCCTAGGTTTCTGATATACATACGGTAGGGCCTGGAAACTGAAACATAATTCAAGATCAACTTTAAAATGAACTGAATAAACCTAACAACGCATTGGAACATAACACAAATTATTTAGAGGTCTAGGCTAGAGATGTGCTCCGGCATCGTTAAACCTAGTCACTATTGTTCTCACTCAAGGTTGGGTGATTCCTCCTTCTGTGACTCAATAGCGGTCTAGTACGGAATTGTGCTCCCATGTACCGTCGAGTATATGTTGGGAGACCCCACTAGGTTATCATTCTTTATCCTTAGGAAGCTGTGTCTGCTGCCTTGCAACCCGTAACGCACCGAACACAACATTCGGGAAGATTGACTGTCGTACTGAAAGTCATTGGTTTTATATGACTGCCAAGGTGTATATGCAGTTTTACGGGTTTTTTGGTAAACCTTTTGCCTAGTTTCTCCAGAGTAGTCACTTTCGTTCCTTTTCAGACTCCTTACAAGAAAAGGTACATCTGAGCACTTGTCCTTTCAGGCTCATTAAACCTCGAAAGAGATAGAGTCAGCTTTTCATCCTTTTCTCAACTCTCGAAACATGAAAATGTCAAGTTTTGTTCCTGTGTCATAAAATTTACTGCCCATGAAATATTCTTGGTAACAGTTAGAGTTCTTCATTATAGTTCGATTGTTTTTCAGGCTCGTTCCTGATGGCAACATTCCCCGAGTCTACCGGTCAAGGTCTTCCCCCAGATGGAAATCCTGGTCCATTTCCTTCTTTTGGAAATGTCGGTGCTCCGTATATGGCAACATTGTCTTTGCCTAGGTTAACCATCGGTTTGCCCGTATGGTTATTTTAAACGTCGTTGGTCCCGAGTGTCATAACTCCTATTCCACCGTCTACTTCGTCCAAACCACGACACGATGATTCCAAGGTTGAGCCTACGCCTTCTTCCCCTGTTTCTTCCTTCTCCTCTCCTCCTTCGCCTGGTGAAAGTTTCACATCTAGTAACGAGGAGACTAAGAAGAAGAAGAAGAAGACGAAGAAGAAGAAGAAGTCCGATAAATGCAAGGTCACCTATGTAGTTACTGCTCCGAGTACATCTCAGGTCGGAACACCTTCTGCTCCTCCACAGAAGGTTAAGTTTCCTTGTAAATTGTGCAAGGGTGACCATCTTCTTTGTGATTGTCCTGGCATTCCTAGGATCTTAGAAGCATGGTCTCATAATCCAGCTCATCCCCCATCGTCCTCTAAAGTTCATAGCGATGCTACCCTATCAACTAGAAATGGCAAGAAGAAAGGGAAGATTCGATTCCCCTGTAGACTGTGTGAAGGCAACCATCCCCTTCACCTTTGTCCGCTCATGGATAAAGTTTATATCGTTTTGGAAAGTCTTACAGCTTCTTCACCCCAACTTCCCGTTGGTTATCAGAGGCTCTCTTCAGACCCTCTCCTCGTTGGAAAAGAGATTGAATTAGATTCTTCTCTTGTCCATCCTTCTTCTTCCGAGCGTGGCTATGCTCAACATGTTCTAGACCAACCATTGGTTGGAAAGAGTGTCGACTTGGGTTCACCACTTGTTGATCGCTCTGTTTCGGAAGAGCGTCATGCTCATGTTCTTCTCGTCTTGTCAGATTCTCCTGAGTCTGAGAACAACCCTCCTCCCCTCACTGATCAAGAGAGTCCTTCATCAGTTCCTGTAGAGCAGGGGGGCAATCATACGATTCCCCCACCAAGTAGTTCAGTCATTTCCTTCGACCAGAGTCATTTGACTACATTCCACATTCCATCCAATGTGCCTTTCCAAATTATAGTACATGCCTATGATAATGCAATACCTGACACTATCTTGGATGAGGGTGCATCTGTCAGTCTTATGCCTTCCACTACTTTGCAAGCTTTGGTCTCCCCACAGCTTGTGCTAGTCACACAGAATCTATTGGTGTTTAACGGGGGAACTAGTCAACCGTTAGGTATCCTTCCGAAGTTCCCTGTTATTTTGGGAGGAAAAACCATCTATATAGACATACTGGTTGTCCAAGGTGCTTTAGATTTCAGTCTTCTCCTTGGCCGTGACTATGTTTATGCCATGGGGGCCCTCGTCTCTTGACTTTTCCGTGTGGTTTGTTTTCCACATGATGGAAGAGTTGTGACCATAGATCAATTATCGTTCTTTAGTCCCCCGGTGCCTCCTGCGTAGCTATCATCCCCTCTCGGTTCTTGCTGGCAAGCAGTACCTTCCTCGCCATAGGTCAATTATGTGGCTACCCGTTCTATCTTCGCCTCTGCTGCTGATCATGCAGATGGTCTCGTACATCATGTACTGGGGGCTTTGGAACCTGATATGTCATTAGTGTCTCATGACATGTATTCCTCCCAGAGTGCATTTCTTCCATCCCGTGAAGACCTCTTGGGAGTCATGTTCTCGTATGGCCCATGAGTCGGTGTCATGAGGATAGTTTGTTCTTGTGTCAACTTCGTTAAAAAAATGAAACAAGGATCTTGGAGCATAGTTCCTTGTCTTGTGTCAAGCTCATTAAAAAATGAAACAAGGGTTATGAGGATAGTTCTTTTTCACTGTGTCAACCTCATTTAAAAATGAAACAACTCCCTTTCCAAATCGAGTCTTTGATTAAGATCTCGTAAAATCCAAAGTCGAGTCTTTCCAAGATCTCGAAAGTGAACCTTCATTCCATCCACCTCGTTGAATGCAATGAAGCTTGGGGGGCATGTACCTCGATTTGTGTTATTATGTTGGGGGCATGCAAACTTATAACAAGCATAGTTTTTCGTTTCAAGCTTGTGTAAACATGAAACCGAATCCAAGCAGAGTTCTCCATGGTTCAAGCTTGTGTAAAAATGAACCCATAGCTGATTTACACCTCGTGATTGTTGTTTTTATCTGTTAAATTCTGCTAGATGAGCCTTGGTTGTTTCATTCCATCACCACCATCTCTTTGGCTAATCATATGCTTTCACTTGGTTGTTTATCCTTTCCTGAGGAACTATAGTGATGAGTGGTTTTATTAGCCAGCCTCTTGACCATTACATGTTTTGAGTAGTTCCACCATTGCCGGAACCAGTTGCTACCCTTTATACCACTTGTTCCTCTAGGACGAGTCTCCTTTAAGCTCTTTTCTGACTCGTAAAAGATGAAAAGATTGCCAAGTTTTTCCCTTTTTGACTCGTTAAAGAGAATAAAAATGGAGGTCTGCTTTAAGCTCTTTTTTGACTGTGTAAATGAGAAAAGATTACCAGGCTTTTGTCGTTTTAGGCACATTATTGGTCACGAAACGACGTGGTTTCGATTGCTTTTCTACTTTTTCGAGTCGAGATCACTAATCACGAAAAGTACTCCTCGATCATAATGGTCGAGCGGTTCTTTCGAGTATCATTTTATACTTTTTTGGGCTTGAGAGACACAAATTTACGAAAAAAGACCCCCCCAGAGTTTTCTTTTTCGCGTCTTTTTCAAACATGAAAAAGATCCGAGTTTTACCTATGTCAGACTCGTTAAACCTTGACGACATTGGACTCGTCACCATGACGAGATTCGAGCTTCTCCTTCCTAGGGCTCGTTAAATTATTACTAGGTTGGATTCAACAACAGGCTTATCATTGATTGTCTATGGCAGCTAGTCACTCTTGAACATTGATGTTGGCCACTTTAATTGCTTATTGAATTAAACAACAAAGTGTGACATTAATTGTCAACCCAGGGAAGTCTTGTTATTTCAAAGGCAATTGCGTACTGTATGTACTTCAATTTTAAAAGTAACAGAAGTTATAGTATAAGCAAATCACGCCTTAAATTAACAAACTGAAGCTCCACTCTGCATTACAGCAATTGCACTCTGTTGTAGATGGCTATCAGAAAAACGCTTAATTCTAATAAAGAAATGGAAAGAATCAATCTGCAAAAGAAAACAATGGCTATGCTGTAACAGAGAGTCAGGACCCTATCCCCTGGAGCGGGAATCTCCAGCACCTGCCTCTGATCAATTCAGCCTTGCCAATTCACTCTGTAACTTAATCACCAGTGAAACACTCATATAACAATAATCAGAAACAGAGTTTCAGCAAAGGTATTATAAAAAATGTTCAGTAAATAGTACTGTTAACAAGGCATGAATAAAAGGCACACTTAACACACTGTAGAAATGTAATGGGTGAATCTTGTGATGAAGGTGGGTCCTGTCCTTGTCACAAGATTCTCCAGGAAACAAGAACTAGAAAAAGATGCTCAGAACAAAACTTTATTCATCCATCAATATGTCATATTACAGAAAAGAGTTCTAGTCCTTGTTCCTTTAGCTAAGCCTTTTTCACAGTCTGTTCATCCCCCCCGTCTAATGTAGATGTCTCCTCTTTATATAGAGGAGACATCTATTACAAAAGATTTACATTGTTCTAACCCATTATACAAAAATAGGGAAGTTAATTCCCTGTTAATGAAATGTTGTTACAGTAACGCTGTCTTTAGATATAAGCGTTACATCCCGTGTAACAGCTTCTTTGGTGATCAGTCCTGATTCCTTTGCTGCTATCATATTTAGAATGCGGATCTCAACTATTTCAGCATCGTGATCCGCATGCCGTTCCCGCTGTTTCAACAACTACAAAAATAGTCTTCCGGCTGTTTCAGCATCACAGACTACACATCATCCTTTAACTGTTTAGCACTTAATAATTCAAAGATTAACTATGAAGATGTCGTGATTATATGCTAAATAATTAAACGTATAGTGATGAGAAGAATCCTTTCATACCTTAGAGATAATTGGGTCAAAATATTAACAAAGGCTTTTAAATATAAGTTTGAAAGGGATGGTATCATAGCAAAATATATGGTTAAAAAGGGACAATATGAGGCCCTAACATCCCCCCCAACTGAAGCAGTTTCATGTCCCCATGCAACATCTACTCTGAATCTGAATCGGAATACTGGGATGTACAGTGCAAATTACTTATACAGTAAGTATAAAAGGTGCTATCAGTCGGATTTCTGAAACCTTGGACACTCTGTAATCTCTGCCATGCTGCAAGCTCCTCCTTTTTGGACACCTTAAAGTCGGCCTTATATTGTTGTACTGGCAACCAAATAAGGGGAAAGTGAAAATGATAACCTAACCATTTGTTACCACATTGTTGAACACATTTAACATAATTAGGCATGTGTGAAATTGCTGTATGAAGATTGAGAGGGTTAAAAGGATGATATTCCCTTCTCTCCTTAGGGCAGTGTTCCCAGAACAAATTGTTTGCCTGCATGGCAAGAGATCCTTTCTTCTTGATATACTGCTGACATTCTTCTAACACTGCTACCTGTAATTCCCTGATATGCTCAGTCATTCTTGGTTCTTTTATAATTCTATGATGTTCAGCAACGAAAATAACAGCATTCTGTGGTTCAGCTCGAATCCACAGAAGGCAATTTTTCTTCGTTATGTTTTGCTGAAAGAAAAGCATTTTTCCATGTGAGCTGATTAGCCATAAAAGAAACCAAAGCTCTAATCTGAATATCACCAGCTACAGGAATCAAATTAAACTTCCTATCTTCCAGCATGGCCTCATTATGAAGATAAAGTTCACATAAGAGATTATGTTCGCTGACTGAGGCTGCTGCAAAGGTTTCAATAAACTGTTGTTGTGTGGTGACTTCATGTGGTCGTCCATATCTGACTGCTTTTATCTGAAGGAATGCTAGGCGTTCTACTAGGAACACGGAATAATTAAAAGATGGTTTCCTAGTGGCCAGAAGTCTTTTAACTAATTCAAAGATAAGGGACAGTTTGGTTTTTAACTTTTTATTTTCCTTCTGCTGCGTGTGGAACTGTTCCAAGACTTCCAAATTCCTATATGCATGGTTCTGCCATAATGATTTTTTTGCCTGAAATGCTCGTTCTTGCGATAAGGCATACTCTTTCTTCCATATAGCACTGAGTTCTTGAATGCTTAAAGTTTGAGTAAAAACAATCTTTGCACAAAGAGGCGCAGTCTGGGTAAATACCGTCTTTGCAGACTTTGGTGCAGGATTCTCCACTTTGACAACTGGGTAGGTCGGTGTACTTGCGGTTTTTCTTCTTCTTCAGAAATGTTTGAAGGCCCTGCTGGTTCTTGTGTAACAGCAGGGCGTTCCTTTTTAACTACAACATGAGCGACTGCAGGAGTAGGTCCAGACAATGGAAATTCAACTATCTTGTAACCAGCTCGAGAATAAAGATCACCACATTGGCTGCACATGTATTCCTCAAGAACCAGCAGGGCGTTCCTTTTTAACTACAACATGAGCGACTGCAGGAGTAGGTCCAGACAATGGAACTTCAACTATCTTGTAACCAGCTCGAGAATAAAGATCACGACATTGGCTGCACATGTATTCCTCATACCGATCCTTATCCGCACTTCTCTCGGCTGCAGATGCTACCTGGGCCAAAGTATACAGATTAAGTTTTTTTTAATAAGCTTCCCTTGCTATTATTAACTCCTGCTTATAGGCCTCAATCTCGGCTTTCAGAAACTCATTCTCCTGTTGAAGGGAAGCTATCGTGACTGGGCCTTCTGTAACAATTGCAGTCTCTGTGGTTAGTTCAGGTGGATGGGAGGATGGTTTTTTGGTGGCAGCTTCATCATTCATTTCTCCAGCAGGTGGTTCTTGTGTGACAACTGCTGGGCCATCGGCTGGTTTTGCAAAACTATCTCTTTCTGAACATGCAAATTTTTCATACTGAGCAACTGAGTGACTAGCTCTTCTATAGCAACAGTATCCTGGGTATCAATTCTTTGCTCATTGGCAGGTGGTTCTTGTGTAACACCTACTGGACTAGTAGCTGGTTCTTGTGTATCAGCTATTGAGTTAGTAACGGCTAAGTCTTGTTCAGTTTCCTGTTCCTGGTCATCAGCAAGTGGTTCTTGTGTGACACTTGCTGAGACAGTGGCTGATTCAGCTGTATGTTGATTACCCGTTTCCTGTTTATCAGCAGGTGGTTCTTGTGTAACACCTGCTGAGACAGTGGTTGCTATGTCCTGATGTGTTTCGAGATCATGGTCGTCAGCAAGTGGTTCTTGTGTAACACCTGCTGGACTAGTAGCTGGTTCTTGTGTAATAGCTATATGCAGTACATCGTCCTGGGTATCTACTTTTGATAAGTTAGCAGCTGGTTCTTGTGGAGCAGCTGCGTCTTCTAAGATGAATGATGTCACAAAATCCTGAACGTTTTGTATTTCGGTACCCGAGGGTGAGGAAGGTAGGGATTCGGGGTTTGGCGGGGTATGGGGTTTTAAGATAATGGGTGGGTATCTAGGATAGGGGTCTCTATTGCTGCTGCGGGAGACGTCCTCCTTCGCCTTCGAGGTAAGGAGGCAGAAAAAACAGAGGTTTTTCTTTTATGGGTGGCCTTTTCTGGGGTGGGAGGAACACTCGAAATACTAGCTTGTTTCACTAAGGCCCTTGTTTGTCTTTTTATTGAAGGGGCAACCGTTTCTTGCATTTTTCTTTTCCTTCTCAGCCTAGCCAGAGGAATGTCATCGTCTGAATCACCACTGGGAATATGGACAGTGGGAATGGATGATTCAGGTGAATTATGGGACGGGGTTGATACACTAGCGGGGTCAATTGGTCTGGCTGTTGTGGATGGCTGAGGAATTTCATCCTGTACTTGAGAAGTCTCAGCTGCCACCTGAGAAGTTTCAGCGATTTCTTGCGGAATTGCAGCAGCTTCCTGGGGTGGGTTATTAAGGGGGAGAGGGTTTTGCAGGGCAAAGCCCCTGAGGATTAAGAGCTGAACCAGGCGATGGTGAGTAATGGAGAGGAGTGGGTACCTTGCATCCTTGGAATAATGCGACATATTCTTTAGACACCCAAGCAGATAGTACGGCATATTCAATAAACGACCATGTCTTAAATGATTCAATAATACAAAGTCATGCTGGTACACTACCTGGTAACGTCCTTCGCAGGTAAAATAGTGCTTGACAAACTCCGCAACCTTTTCCCATGGAGGTGGTAATGAACGTAGTGCAACACCTCTGCCTTTAGGTTCGACCTGCTCCCCATGTAGAAGGAAATCTTGCTGAGCATTCAGAATTAAGAGTTTTCAGCTGAACCAACGGATACCATTGGCCGGTAACCCTGAAACCTCTGCTATATCCTCCTCTGTTACCAGAATTCGCACTCCCCGAACAATAGAATGGTCTTCCTTTAGATTAAGTGCGAATTCCAGGACTTGCTGAGAGTCAAATTCCTGGAGTCTTCGGAAGTAATCCACCCAGCCCGCTTGCAGAAAAATTTGATATACTTCTGGGTAAAGCTCCAATAAAGCCATTGAACCAGGTTCATTTCGGACAGCGTTCCCTCCCATAGTTACTGGTTCGGTAAAATGCACAATACAGAGCCGAGTTACCGCAGCGAGACAGAGTAAGATATTGCAAAATGGGGCATGACAGAATAAAACCGGGATGGGATGATGAGACTCAATCGTGTTAAAAAAACGACGGTGATTGGCATATCAGGTAATTATTGCGAAACTTTGATATTCCCCCCCAACTGCGGCTAAAATGATTTTTTTAGTGTACGACGATTTCGACAATCATATCGTGATCTTCTCATTAACTATAGTTTAATATTTACACATAAACACACATACCTCACGTTTTACCTTTGATTGTTGTGCTGAAAGTCCATTTTTGTCGTTTAGTGGATCACCAATGGTTATTAGAACATGTTATAAGATATGAGGGTATTTACATAAAAGGATTTCTTTATACATAGGAGGTGATGGCGAAGGAACTTCAATTATCAGGATAAATGGCTGATTCTCTGAGAATGGATAATATTATATATTAATTATTTTTGAGAGAAATTGATGCCTCAATTACGGGAAAAATGGGAAAAATTGACGCTTTTTCAGAAAAATGAGAAAAAGTCGGTGTTTCCACAATGGAGAAGAATGAGGAAAAATTGATGTCTTAGTGACGGGAAAAATGGGGAAGATTGGTGTTTCAGCAACGGGAAAAAGATGGGGGAAGATTGGTGTTTCAGCAATGACCGAAGCTGGTGTTTCAGCAACGGCTGAAACTGGTGTTTTAGCAACGACTTAAACTGGTGTTTTAGCAACGGGAAAAGAGGTGTTGTCGTTAAAGAGGAAATGTTGCTGATGAATAATGAATTGAGATGGAATGGCCATGCTTCCCGAACTGAAACCTGATCCTGCTTGTAATGCCATCAGCCTCCGGATTAAGACCTGCAAAATAAATTGTAATATGGCAACCCTTGACAGGGATTATTAGTTAAGTAATCTAATCTAATACTAATACAAAAATAATGCTTAAATTCGGTGCAATGAGGGGCAAGAGACTCCCCCAAGAAAATGTAGTGTGACTCTACCATGCAAGTGGCTTTAAAGTCCTCCTTAGAAATTGGTTGCTGGTACGGACGAAGCCGATACCCATTTACTAGTAATGGAGTTCTAGAACCATCAATTGTTAGGAGCCTTACTGTTCCATTGGGAAAAACAGTGTCTATTTCATAAGGCCCCAGCCACCTTGTTCGTAACTTTCCTTGAAAATTTTCAACCCTGGAATCATATAGTAAAGCCCAATTACCTTTTAGGAACTGCTTGTGTTTAATAGCTTTGTCATGCCACCTGGTTCTTTGCTGCTGAATCATAGTTGTTTGATGGATGGCATCCAACCTTTTTTCATCCAATTCTTGCAGTTGCTGCAACCTAGCTGTCTATGCATCAGTTAAATCAAGGTTAACAGCTAAAGCAGTTCTTAAAGTTTTAATTTCAAATTCCACAGGGAAAACAACACTTTTACCATAAACCAATTCATAGGGTGAAAAACCTGTAGTGTTTCTCCAAGTAGTTCTATAAGCCCATAATGCCTCAGGCAGTCTTTGAGACCAATCTTTCCTATTCTCTTTCACAGTTTTTGTTAAAATAGCTTCTATGACTTTATTTGTGCTTTCCACCTGACCATTAGCTTGGGGGTGGTAAGGTGTAGTCATTTTATGGTTGATATGATATTTTTGAAGCATATCTTTGAAACCATGTGAATTGAAAGGAGGTCCTCCATCTGTGACTAATTCTCTAGGCACCCCAAATCTAACGAAGATTTCTTCAAATAAAAAGGTTAAAATAGATTCTTCATTAGCTTTGATTAGTGCCTTAGCTTCCACCCATTTAGTCATGTAATCTGTACAAACCAATATATAAACTCTTTGGTTGGATGGAGGGTTGATGGGCCCTACAAAATCTAGAGCCCATCTTTCAAAGGGTTCAAGTATTACCTGAGGGTTCAGTGGCATTTCATCTCTATGGTTGGGTTGGCCCATTCTCTGACAGCTGTCATAGGCCCTGACATATTTCTTTGCATCCTTGAAAAGTGAGGGCCAATAATAACCCATCCTGAGAATTTTATGTGCTGTTCTCTTATCAGCGAAATGCCCACCACAAGGGCCATCATGACAAGCCTTCAATATGTCGTAAACTTCATCTTCTCTAATGCATCTTCGGATCTCCTGATCAAGTCCTGTATGAAAAAGACACCCATTTATCCAGCTGTACCTAGCACTTTGTTGAATGATCCTTCTTTTCTCCCTATGTGATAGGTGTGATGGTAACTTCCCTGCAACCAAATAATTGGCAATGTCTGCATACCATGGTGAGTGAGCAGATACTGCAAACAAATATTCATCAGGAAAGGAATCATCTACTGGAGTATTATCATCAGTTTTTATCCGAGAAAGAAAATCAGCAACCACATTCTCTTTACCTGGTCGATCCACAATTGTAATATCAAATTCTTGTAGTAACAATAACCACCTGGTAACTCGAGCATTTGTAACGGATTTATTCATTAAATACTTAATAGCTGAGTGGTCAGTGTGAACAAAAGTAGGATAACCAGTAATATAATGTCAAAATTTATTAATAGCATAAATGACTGCTAAAAATTCTTTCTCGGTAACTGTGTAATTAAGTTCAGCAGGGGTCATATTCTTACTAATGAAGTAGATAGCATAAGGAAGATTGTTTTCTTCTTGACCCAAGACAACTCCAATTGCAGTGTCCGAAGCATCAGAGGATATGTGAAAGGGAAGTGCCCAATCAGGTCCCCTCAGAATAGGAGCTATAGACAATTGATGCTTAAGTTCATCAAATGATTTCTGATAGGCATCAGTCCACTTAAATTCAATAATTTTCATAAGTAACACAAACAAAGGGGAGGCTATTTTAGAGAAATTTTTGATAAATCTTCTGTAATATCCAACATGTCCTAAAAAGCTTCTTACATCAGTTTGTGTTTTAGGAATAGGAAGGGTCTGAATTACCTGTACTTTGGATGGATCCACCTGAATCCCAAGAAATGAAATGAAGTGCCCTAGTACAATTCCTTCGTTCATCATCATATGACATTTTTCAGTAATCAAGGAAAGATTAGCTTGTATACATCGTTTAAGTACTTTTTCAAGGTTTTGCAGCGCAACTTCAAAAGTCACACCATAGGGAGTGAAATCATCCATAAATATTTCCAAAGAATCATTAAGCATATCAGAAAAAATTCCTATAATTTCTCTTTGAAATGTTGCTGGAGCATTACATAGTCCAAATGGGAGAACTCTATAGGCAAAAGTTCCCCAAGGACTAGTAAAGGTGGTCTTGTCCTGATCTTGGGGTGCAATTCTGATTTGGTTATATCCGCTAAAACCGTCTAAAAAGGAAAAGAATTTCTTCCCTGACAAACTATCCAACACCTGATCAATAAAGGGCAAGGGGAAATGATATTTTTGGGTGGCTTTGTTTAATTCTCTATAATCCACACACACTCTCCATTTCCCGTTTTTCTTAGGCACTATCACCAATGGCGAAACCCATTCACTGTCAGATATAGGATATATAAACCCGACATCAAGCAATTTTTGAAGCTCTTCCTTAACAATCTCCCTTAGGTTGGGATTCATTCGTCGCTGGGGTTGACAGACTGGTCAGGCTCCCTCCTACGATGAGTACATAATTTAGGAGAGATCCCCTTCATGTCCGTGTAATCCCAGGCGAATGCTTCTTTGTTTTCATGGAGCAACCTCATTAGTTGTTGTGTTTCAGAATCTGATAAATTGGGGTTTATGTTTAATGTTTCGCCATGTTCAATTTCTACTGTTATGCTTTTAGAGGAGATAGCAGTTGATGTTTGAGGTAAATCTTTAGATTTAAGCTTTTGCTGTGCTGATTTAGAAATTGTCATTGAACCTGATTGACAGCTGATAAAAGCATCTTCTGTAGCCAGCCAGGGTCTCCCCAAAATCAGAGGATGCCCCCCCAACTTTGCTTTAGTCTGTAGCACCACAAAGTCAGCTGGGTAATTCCAGGATTCAACTGAAATAATCAAGTCTTCAATAACCCCCTCTGGTTTGATTGTGGAACGATCAGCTAATTCCAGGATAGTTGGCGTTTCTCTAATTACATTTTTCAATTGTAACAGCTGTGCAGTTTCAAGGGTCATGATATTTATAGCAGCACCTAGGTCTACCAGAACTCGTGAAACAATAGTTTTTCCGACCTGCACTGTGACCGTAGGGTGACCAGGGTCACCATATTTGATAGGAGGGGCTTTTCCTGTCATTAAAGCAGCTAGATCTCCCATCACATGAACTGTAAGGGGATCTTTAGCCCTCCTACCAGGTTTCTTAATGCAAATTTCTCTAACAGTTTTGGCATAGATTGGTACATCTCTGAGTGCTTGTAAGAGTGGAATTTTAACATACAGATTCTGCAATTCCCCTAAAAGGTTAAAAGCAGGTGGCTCAGCGTCTTAGTGAGAGCCAAACGCTCAGGGAATGGTGGTTCTGCTGTTTCAGTAGTTCCATTAGAGGATGGGTTGACTATTTCAGCAGTTTTATTAGAGGATGGCTTGACTGTTTCAGCAGTTTTATTAGATGATTTATTCTGTTATGCTTCCTCTTTCTCAGAGTCTGAAGAGGTAATATCATCTATAATTGGCTCGACTACTCTCCCAGATCGTAAATGAATATCATTGCATTGCATAGGAGATGTAGGCAGGTTCTGAATGTCGATAACTTGCATAGATTTATTGTTATTTGGGTTAGGGTTCGGTTGTACAGGCAGCTGAGGCTTCATGGTCTGATTATTTGACGGGGTACCTGCCGGAAGAGAAAGTTGTTGCTGGAGCTGAGGAAATTGATTTGAGAATGGAGTCTGTTGAGCTCTCTAGTTTGGGTTCCATTGGTTAAAATAGGGTTGTTGTAGAAGCCAGGGATTCCACATTGTAGGGTCTACAAAGGGAGGGTTTGTTTGCTGCATGGGTGGGAAATTAAAGGGTGGGTATTGCATTTGGTTAAAGGGTGGGTAATTTGCTTGATTAAACGAAGGATAATTATTCCAACGATTAAATGGCATACTAGAATTCGTACCTTGTCCTCGTGGTTGCCATTGCCTCCTTTGTGTCAACAGATAAACTGCTTCAGCTTCTTCCTCCGTTGGTTGTAACGCTGCCTTTATCCCTGTTAAAGAGGGGTATTGTTGAGTTTCATGGTCCTTTTCACAAAGGGTACAGATTGGCACCTTTTCCAGTGGGCATTCCCTCAACGGATGTTTTTCCCTGCATTTAGAGCAGAAGATGGTCAAAGAAGCTTCTGCCTCTGCCTACTTCTTTTTAACCTACAAGGTATCAATCTGTGAAGCAAAAGAACTTAACATTTCAATTTTAAATTCCTCAAGTAAATTACCTATTTCAGCCCTTGTTGCTCCACTACTAGCTGATTTCTAGACCCTTGAATAAGTACTATCCCTGCTCTTTGATTTATTTGCAGCTCCTCTTGAACACCTCTTGCAGAGGTTAACAATTTCGTCATACGATTCTTTGGATATATCTCCTTTACCAAGCATATTTAACATATCTAAACAATCATGTCTTACCCCTTTCAACAATATTGTTTTGAGAATATCTTTACTTACATCAGGGTGTTCAGATCTCTGCAGATTATACTGGAGTCTTTCCACAAAGTCCTCCAGATTTTCATCCTCCTTCTGAACCATCTTGAATAATTCCTCCCTTTTTTCCCTTGTCTGACAATAATCTTGGTATTTGGCCAGAAATTTCTCCTTCATCTGGTCCCATGTCGTGATCACATGAGCTCCCAAGCTCATAAACCATCTTAGTGCATTCCCCTTTAATGTAGCTTGAAACAACTTCAATTTCTGAGCAGCATTAACATAGTCATAGCTTCTACACAATATATCAAATTCAAAAAGAAACTCATCAGGATCTTCAGAGGATAAACCATGGAAATTGGGTAATGCTGAAAGTGGGATATTCTTCATAGGATTTGTTCCTCTGGGGAGTTCCCCAATAGGGAATTCCAGGGTGGAGAGAGAATTCTCTCCCCTTACTTCTCCTCTACGACCTCCACCGAAAAGTCCTTCATTGTTATCCTCCATTGGTTGTTTTCCTGATGCGCTTGCTTGGTCTTCAGTGCTTTCTGTTGGACTTTCAATGTCTTGAACTGGTTCCTCAACTTCAATATCCTCTATTGGCTCCTCAATATTTTCCACTGGTCCTTCGACTTCTTCCATTGGTTCCTTAGTGTATTTTGATGGTTCTATAACCCTTTCAGGTCCCATTACTTCCTTTGTTTGATAGTCTGTTTGGAAAGAGTGTTGGGTCTGTGGCCTTCGAGAGCTTAACCTCTGGGATGTCTTAGCTTTTGAAATAATATCATCGATGAAAGTTTTTCTTCCTCCTCTTCCTTTGCCCTTGCCACCTATAGGATTAGTTTTCTTGCGTCCTCTCATGCATTATGCATACCTACAAAAAAATCATCAGTACTTTTAAAATCTATAATTTCCTTCCCCGGCAACGGCGCCAAAATGTTGGCCACTTTAATTGCTTATGGAATTAAACAACAAAGTGTGACATTAATTGTCAACCCAGGGAAGTCTTGTTATTTCAAAGGCAACTGCGTACTGTATGTACTTCAATTTTAAAAGTAACAGAAGTTATAGTATAAGCAAATCACGCCTTAAATTAACAAACTGAAGCTCCACTCTGCATTACAGCAATTGCGCTCTGTTGCAGATGGCTATCAGAAAAACGCTTAATTCTAATAAAGAAATGGAAAGAATCAATCTGCAAAAGAAAACAATGGCTATGATGTAACATAGAGTCAGGACCCTATCCCCCGGAGCGGGAATCTCCAGCACTTGCCTCTGATCAATTCAGCCTTGCCAATTCACTCTGTAACTTAATCACCGGTGAAACACTCATATAACAATAATCAGAAACAGAGTTTCAGCAAAGGTATTATAAACAATGTTCAACAAACAGTACTGTTAACAAGGCATGAATAAAAGGCACACTTAACACACTGTAGAAATGTAATGGGTGAATCTTGTGATGAAGGTGGGCCTTGTCCTTCTCACAAGATTCCCCAGGAAACAAGAACTAGAAAAAGATGCTCAGAACAAAACTTTATTCATCCATCAATATGTCATATTACAGAAAAGAGTTCCAGTCCTTGTTCCTTCAGCTAAGCCTTTTTCACAGTCTGTTCATCCCCCCCCCCCGTCTAATGTAGATGTCTCCTCTTTATATAGAGGAGACATCTATTACAAAATATTTACATTGTTATAACCCATTATACAAAAATAGGGAAGTCAATTCCCTGTTAATGAAATGTTGTTACAGTAATGCTGTCTTTAGATATAAGCGTTACATCCCATGTAACAGCTTCTTTGGTGATCAGTCCCGATTCCTTTGCTGCTGTCATATTTAGAATGCAGATCTCAACTGTTTCAGCATCGTGATCCGCATGCCGTTCCTGCTGTTTTAGCAACTACAAAAATAGTCTTCCAGTTGTTTCAGCATCACAGACTGCACATCATCCTTTAACTGTTTAGCACTTAATAATTCAAAGATTAACTATGAATATGTCGTGATTATATGCTAAATAATTAAACGTATAGTGATGAGAAGAATCCTTTCATACCTTAGAGATAATTGGGTCAAAATCTTAACAAAGGCTTTTAAATATAAGTTTGAAAGGGATGGTATCATAGCAAAATATATGGTCAAAAAGGGACAATATGAGGTCCTAACAATTGACACTTCTACTTCTTGTTGGGCTGGGACATCCATACATCGTCATTTGGCCTTCCGCGGGTTTTGGGTTGTCATTTAGCCTCATTCCATCTGATTCACGATGTTTCCATCGTGCCTCTGATCCCTTGGTACCTGAATGCTGCCACCCTCCAGAGTCGTGTCGCCGATATGTTCAAGAGTATAATCCTTTTGCAGTTTACACCCTTGCCTCCTCCTCTGATACTATGTTTCGCCATCTACCACTTGTTCCTTATCTCGTGTCATTGATGGGGGAAACATTATGGCCCCCCTGCAACGGGTCGTCTCCTATCGACATTAGCTCATTATCCAGGAGATTGATCCAGAGATCCCCTTTAGTACCTTAGAGCTTGCATGCCTCAATGGCAAGTTCTTCACACCTGACGGTCAAATTTCACCATTGGTCGTCGATTGGGTGATTCCACGAGTGTTCGACTTCAGCTCCTTTTTCACACTTCGTGGATTGTGCTAGCTAGTACCTTGAGAACCATTGGCATTATTGGTGGTTTCTCTCGCGCTTGTTAATGGTTTTCATCATTGACAGGTAATCAAGCGACTTTATATCATGCTCGACCTCAACACATCTATTCACATGTTAGAATTTGCACTATGATCAGTTGGGTTCAAGACCCCGAACTCAGATTACATATGTTCGGGTTGCGTGGATTGGTTTATGATTACCTGACTCATTGATGGATGGCTGCGACCATACCTGAGTCTTTTGGATGGTTGTGACCATACCTTTATCATTATCATGGTCTCATTCGCTGGATGGATGCGTCCATACCACAGACCTAGTTCGTATGTCTTTTGGATGGCTGCGCCCATGCCTAGACTACATGTACTTCATTATCAGAGATATCAGTTGTACTTGCATGCAGGTTCTTCCAGATGGTGTTCCAGCTCAGTCAGTTTCGTAAAGCATTTCACCCCTCCCACTCTCTCGAGCTTCATACTTTAGGGGGCATCTATTACACAATAATTTGTCACTGTCTTCACTCCAGTCCTCCTACTGTGTCATGTGTCCAAGTCAAACATGCTCATATTAGACAAATGCTCTATGATGTTGCCAAATGACCCACGTTTCCTAAGTTATCTGCCTCATCGTGACTATGGACTAAATATACACGCTGAAGGTGCTCCTAAACAGTCCAGATGCGCTGCCAGTGCGTAAGTACACCTGATTCCCGCGATGGTCCGATTTCATGTCTCAGCGCGAGGTTACTTGTAATCTTTAGTGATGATCTGACTAGATACGTTATTCACTAGCGATGTTAGCGCTGAAGACCAGTTATTCCCCTGCGATGATCCAGATTGGGTGAATTTGTTCCAACAGTCGGCCTTCCAGATGACTCTAGACCTGGTTGTTGGCATAGTTTGTATCGCCCTCCTTTCTCTAGCATGGTTGTTCCGTCATTTGTGCTAGCTTCCTTGAAGATAAGCTCACTCTTCCACCTTTCATGGAGACTCCTTCTCCTATTTAAACTCTCACCATTGCTATGCATTGCGAGTTTTTTTTTATAGTTGGCTAGTTGAGCAGTGCTGTTAGTGTTTGTGAGTTTGCCATAATAGCTGGTGTGAGTGTGACAAGTGTAAGATTGTTGATAGCTTGGGGAAGGTTGTGAAGTGCTCTTAATCTTGTGTAAAACTTATGAGTGAGAGGGATCTTGTATATTGGGAGATCCATCTTCAAAGAGTGAATGCTTGAAGAACATGCTGGTTGGATCCCTCTGAGAAGTATTGTGACGTCGAGACTTTGGTTGTAAGCTTACTTTTATTTCATTATTAATACAATCAATGATATTATCCTATGTCTTGTATGTAATTTACTTGATAGCTCATGACTTCTTGACTTTGTGAGTAAACAGATCATTGTCATTTTCAAGTTACGTGCTTTGTTGTATTTCCTTTGCATTGTTTCAGGTTGATCACTCATTAGGAGAAGGAAGTGGAAGCTTGAGCAGCGCAACGGAACTCCATTGACCACTGGTTGAGGTAGGCCTCCAACTATGACTGTTTAAGGAAAGCTATTGTAGTTATGTCCTTGTTTGTGACTAGACCCACTCTAGGGCTAGAGGGGTTGCCTTTGTCCGCAAAGGGAACACTTTCCTGCATCACAAAACCCATCTTTAATTAGGATAAGAAGGCAAGCTAATGGTCTCAAGAAACACTGTGATTTTTTCTATGTACAAATAGTTTTGGAAAAATGAGTGAAAATGGAATGAAGGTTTCAAGGGAGAGGATATGAATGAAATGGATCTACAAGCTAACATAGTTCACTTGCAAAGAGAAAATTTATGTCCTTTGCTTGAAATACTGTTAAACAATCATGATAAGAACAATTACATTTTTTTGCTTGTCCTTGTAAAAATTACAACCAAGATTCTTAAGAGAAAGGACCGAGGAATGAACAAGAGAGAGCCAACCAGGGCCATGAATGAGGCACAATGAGGTCACTAAGTTACTCAGAGAATGAGCAACACTTTCAATAGGGAGGTATGATGGGCCTCTAAATTAGACATAAATTAAGGCCCATGCCTCTAAACTAAACATAAATTAAGGCCCACCTGACCATCCTTCAGCACATTAAACCTCTATTTTTGCATTAGATAATGTATTTTTAACTTTAATATGTTCATTAGGATGGTTTATGGATAATTTCATATTTGTGCATAATATTATTTATTTTTGTGGAATATTGTGAGAATATTGGGCAGATTATGGAGATTTGGAAGAGGAGATAATTTAGGGACCTGCTCCCTACTACAGGAGGATCAATATTAAATAATAAATCAACAATATATTATGGAATTATGGCACAAAATGTGGAGCTCTAATGATTGAGAAAATCTAGGAATGTGTTCCTTGCCATTTAATGTAGATTCCTAGTATTGGGAACTAGATCCACTAATCAAGGGATTTTGGTGGGGAAAGCTTCCTTATTTCATGGGGAATGATTCCTAATCATTTTGTATAAATACCAAGTCAAATTTGCCTCTAGGGGGTAGATTTTTATTAGTCTTCTTGTGGAGAGAACTCGTATTTTTGCAGCACCATTGTCATTTCTTGCAGGGATGTAATTTGTGTTGGTGCACTAAGATGTCTTATTACAAGGAATATTAATACCTACATTAATCATCAACCCAGGGCAAGTCTTTTTATTTCAAGAGTGTCAACACTATATATGCAATGAATTCAGAGGTCAATGTATGTTGGAATCGTTGCAATTGCTAATATCTATTTCTCTAAATTGAATCCAAACATTTCTGAAAGGAATTCATAACACACTTTCAAATCTACTTATTCTACTCTATAAGAAATTGAATCAGAATGCAAATAGAAAGGATCACACTTGGCAATCTAACTGGTATTAAAACTAATTCATTTAACATGAAGTAAAGCTATAACAATTGAACAACAAATAACCATGTAAACATCTCATGGAAAGAAATCAACTCTAGATTTGAAAACTATGGTAGTGTTACTTAGAATGAATAGTAATCTAACGCTGGAATAACATAACCAATTGAATAAAGAGCATCACGCATATGTAACACAACTAAATCTAGAATCTTGACAGAACAACAAATGCAAATCAGAATCATCAATTCTCATAGTAATCAGAATGATGCTAATCTTTACGATCTAGCAATAATAAACAAGCATACGAGTAAACAGAAATGATTATAACACAATTGAAGCAGTAGATCTTCTATTGATTGGGCCCAAAGTCTCCAGAAGTCCCCACTATTAGATATTCAGAATACGATTATGAATTAAACACATTCTTCTTCATTAAAATTAATAATAGAGTCACAACATCACCATGATGAACGTATTATATGTCCAAAAGAATAGTTACAATCTGCAAATTCCTAAACTAGCTGTTCAGTTCGCCTTACGACTTTATATAACATTTGGAAAAGTAAATATATAGAAGTGAATCCTCGAGATCAGGGGATCGTGAGGATTTCGTAACATTCGATCTGATTTCATCATAGAATAACATTGGTCTTCCTGGTCTTTCACTGTCTTCCATACTCAGGACGCTATTTTTTTCTTTCACTGGCTGCTGCTGTTCTTTCGATTGAACAACAATCGTCCAATCTGCGTCCCTGCATATAAAGATAGTGAAAGTCAGTTTTTCGTGCCCAGATTTATCTAATTTGTTACTAATCGATTTTACCTGGTTTCTACTGTTGTTTCCTCTATTTTTATCCATAAAATGAAGATAAGAATATGAAGACAAATGCTTAATTAAGCTATTTACGAGGAGAAAACATACCTTTTTCTCGGCCCAACATACTCCCCTGCTTACCTTTTTGCATGTCCTCATGCAATCAGATGGTTAAGGTGTAGTTGAGTTAAGGAATAAGCAGGATATACTTCCTCCTTATACAACATGGAACCGTTTTTCTTTTTGAGTACTGCAAAAGCCTTGTTCACTTGATGGTTTGACAAGTTATAATCACTACGGTACCCATCTGGAAGATACCAGATAATTGGACTTCTATATCGACACCCTATCCAATCAGGGCCCATGCTCAAGACCCTATAGCACTAACATACCAACCCTTGAGAATAAGGAAGGTGTCACTCAAGATGTATTGTCAAGACGAAGTAATTGATGCTACAATTTCTAACACCATATGTGAAATTATTTTTCTTTAATCCAATTCACCATTAAACTAACATTGTATCATTCTTCATAATATACTAGAAACAAAACCATTCATTATAAACAATAATAGTAATTAATAAAAGACAAATACTTCATAGTGATGAACGTATCACCTAAATAGATCATCAAGACAATAAATAAATTTTGAAATACAAGAACCATATTGTTATTCAACATAAGCCTAATCATCATTATACACTAGCTTACCAGTCAAAAGAAGACTCGCAACCACATAGCATAACTAAACTTTACATTTCCTCTAGCTTGCTAGCTTTTTTGTTATTATGAAGAACATATCCCCTTTAATCATCAACACAATAACAAAAAGTTTGAAATAGGAGGATCATTATGTTCATAGACAACATAAGTATATTAACATTATACAATATATTACCCATAAAAAGATTCACCACCACATAACATATCTAAACTCTACATTATTCTTTTAGCTTGCTCACACTGGGCTTTTTTAATGTCATTGGCTTAATGCTAATGCAACAAATTATATATGTTAGTTATTGATTTTCTCTTCAACATTATACAATATTATGTCAATTAAATACTCAAATATCAAGATCTCATCTTGATCCTCTACTCGCAATCAATTGAAACCTCAAATTTTAAAGATCTCATCTTAATCCTCTATTCACAATCAATATCTGTTCTTTTTAATTTTTTCCAAATACTTCTCAATCGAGTGACATAATGCAACTTTCACTCTCACTTCCTAGAAAATTGAATTATTTCCACTCTAATTTCACTCACTCCCTCCGTATAAAATCAAAATTATACCATTATAATTTCATTAAAAAAAACCTCAACAAAAATAAAATGAAATATATCTATCACCCATTAGGAGAAGTATCTTATAAAAATGCAACCATCACTTTAATCCAAGTGACATAATATAAGTGTCTCTCTAATTAAATCATTGCCACCATGACATAATAATAATGAAAAAAACGAAACTAACAAAAAAATAAAATTATCAGAAGTTGAGAACTATCACCAATTGAGAAATGTATCATATGGGAATGCAACCAAGATGGTCTTTGAATCTACGAGTATTATTTGTTCATTTTGGAAATATCTTTATTACACTATTTTTGAAGCTCTTTCATAGTCATTCTCAGAGCACAATTATAGTGTGATGGCAATATGAAAACAATCACCGGTTGAGAAATGTATCATATGGGGATGCAACCATCACTTCAAGTACATTGAAGATGGTCTTTGAATCTATGAGTATTTTTTAGTTTGGAAATATTTTTATTATACTATTTTTGAAGCTCCTTCATAGTCATTCTCAGAGCATAATTATAGTGTGATGGTCATATGAAAACAGAACCAAGAAAATATTGACAGCAATATGAAAATCAAATGAAATTCATTGTGGATAATTTTTTTAAAGTTTTGTTTTATATAAATTGGAAAGTTTAATACAATAATGATAAGGAAATTAAGGGTTTCAAAATTTGAACTTTGTAATAAATATGAAAAATTTACCATTTGTATATATATTTATATTAAATTTATGAACTTTCCTATTACAAATTCAATCCATCCAACTGTTTAAGTTACAATTAAATAGGAAACAGAGTTAACTATTAACTTTGAAGCTTACCCATTAAATGCCCAAATCTACGATCTGGATAACCTCGCTGTACTTTTCAAAGAATTATGTGGGAACGAATTAACTGGGTAATGGGCAATTATTTGACCAAAATATGTTACTATTTTGACTTTTCACAAACTGATAAAAAGAGATTTGCTCCATTGCTTCCTTAAAATTTTAAATCACACACTGGGCCTGCTCTGGACTAAGACAGGATCACGTGATGATGAATCAAGACAGATCTGGATTGACATAGGGTCACGTGATGATGAACCAAGATGAGATCACATGATAATGTACTCAGCAGTATCACTCAGGGATGAAAATGACAGTATATTCATTGGTTTAAAATGGTGAGACAAAGATGGGCATTAGTTTGGTATTATTTGTTACAGCCATCTGTTGTGTTTTAGTATGCAATTTTGTCCCCCAATGTTGTGTTTTAGCATGCAAATTTGTCTCCAAAAACTTTTTATATATTTTGTGGATATAATTGGTAGTAATTTTTTTAACTGAAGAAATTATGTCTAGTCTAGTTTGTTGATATACTTGGTAGCTCCTTTTTTTAAACGGAAAACATTATCTCTGGAACAGTTCTCAAACATATATAATTTTACTAAAAAAATTGACTTCAACAACCAAATCTCTCCACTTAACTATTAAACCACATTCCAAAACTTTAAATATTACTCACCTTTTAAACTAAGAGTGAGTAGTCAGGAATTATGTTATTTAGATTGCATATTTTAAAATATTTCAAAAATAATAATTATATATTAAATTTCTAGTATCTAGGATCAAAATATCAAATTATCTATTTAACAAAGGAGAAACTTGACTTTGCTTATGGGACAATATTTAAATTAGTAATGACAATGGCAGTTCAGTATCAGAATTGGAAAAAGATTGAATTTCAATCTATATATAAAAAATAGCATCATCATTGTTTGATTTTGATGTTGTTGGTTATATTTTGAAATATTTTTGAAATCTGTAATACAAATAAAGAGTTTATAACATGTAGAAACCTGACTTTTCTTATGCTTGAAACAATTTTGTTAAATTTCTAAAATCTAGAATTAAAATATCAAATTATCTATTTACCAAAGTAGAAACCTGACTTTGCTTATGCTTGAAACAATTTTTAACTAGTAATAGCAATGGCAGTTCACTATAGGAAGCAAGAAAAAGAGTGAATTTCAATACCATAAGATTTTATATAACCTTACATTGAAATCATTGTTTAACCTTGATACTTTCTGTCACATTTTAACATTTTTTTGAAATCTGCCATCTAAATAAGAAGAGCTCAGAATAGCTCATCATATGAAATAAAATAGAGTCAGACAGTGATGGATCTATAAAATAGAGTCAGACAGTGATGGATCTATGGGTAAGCTGCCTTTTAGAGACCGCAGATTCGCACATTTCTCTAATTATATTCTCGTCAAACTGAGAATTGGGCCTTCTTCCAAAAGGCTGGACGACCGAAGTGCATTGCATCCCCATGTTATTGCTCATCATTCTGCTAGAAAAGAAGGCAGTTGAAGACATGTACAGCATCATATTCACGTAACTGTCTCTCAGCTTGCTTAACAATGTTTTGGGAGAAGCCCATTTGAATCTCAATTTGGGCACTGATCGTAGCTTCCAAACCCCGGAATTTCTTTTTTGGCCTCTCAGTTTCCACAGCCTAGCCCTCTTTCTCCTTTTATCTCTAAGTCGTTCATATTTTCTAGTATTGAAGCAACGAGCAACGGACCTGTACAACAGCACTGAAGCTCCGGCCCATGAATTGAATCCCATTCTTTCTCTTGCCTTCAACTTCTCAAACCCTGGTTTGAGTTCCAGGAAGGATTGCAATAACGGGTAGTGTATATGTAGCCCGTGAGAAACTTTTGATGACTGGTGATAAGTCACGCAGTTTCAGCTGAACTCTTTAAATGCGTCGATAAAGCTTCTTTTCTCACTCAACTGTAACCTTGACATCTAATGTAACAGCCAACTACCCATGATTAAAGCTCGTACCCTGCCTACATCAAGTTCAGGAAATTTCAGAGCAATATGGGAGTTTTATTGATTCATGTATATGTGGAAAAGGATGTGGTTGGAGCTTAGTTACATGTTTTCACTGTGTGTTGTATTTATTTATGTACACTTTGCTTTTGTTTCTACCAAAATTAATGTTATTAGATTTACTAGTCGCAGTAAGGTGAAATTGTTTTATGGGGTTTTAAAGTCTCCCACTTTGTCACTAGAGGATTTCCCTCCAACTTTAAGGTCTTCGTGGACCTTCACTTCCATTTTGAACACAGATTATGGATGGTTCACAACACTTGAACTAGGTCGATCTTTTTTCGGTTTCTTTTTAACTCTTTCTGATCCAAATTGGATCCAGTTTTGCCTAAAGATCAAAATCTTCAAATGCATATGAAAGTAGGATTAAGTCGAATTGCTTGTCGATACGATTCCAACGGTGCGAACGACGCGTAAATCCGAGTCTGGATGAAAAAGTTGAGCCAGTCAAAGTTTTTGGGAAAATTAGGGTAAAAGTAAAAATGTCAAAGGTCAACAATGAACGGTCAACCAGGTCAATAGGATGATGTGAGCAAGACATGTGTCGTCCCGAGAATACACCACTTGTTCAGGGTGATGTCAACATGTTGATGACATGTCGCAGCGTGATTGGTTAATATGGGCCAATCCAGGGCTGACACGTGGCAGCCCAGATTTTACCCAATATTACCTAATTTCCAAAATTTTGGGGATCAGGGAGGATCAAACCCCTGACCTCTCGGAATGGCTAAATTTTCGCCAGAAGGGCTCCAACAAACGGGCTATAGTGAGTCTTGTTAAGATTTGGGATGATATTGTATTTATGGTTTCGGATAAGAGGCGCTAGAAAAAAAGCGCTGATGGCCTGGGTCAACCCCATGGTCGTCGGACCCCTTAATTAGTTTCGGAATTATCCCGCATGCAATGGGATATGGTAAACAACATGCCATATATATCAAACCAAACCACATATATATCAACAACGGAGCATAGAGATATGCCACCGAAGGTTCATGCGAATATATGCTTATATATGAATGTCAATCCATATCAAAACGCCAGAGTGTTGGGTGGGGGTTTTGACCCATTGACCTCAAACTTTAAATACCAATGCCTTCACACATTCGGGCTAACCACAATGCCAAGGGCGGAGCTTGGTAAACCAAGTGCCCAAAAATTCTGTTAAATTATTGTAGGTGCCGAACCAGCAAAACCACCAATGCGCAAACCGAGGTGGTTTTGTATAGACAGAAGTGGTTTTGCAGGGGCAAATGCAGTTTTGGATTTCTCCAAGGGGTCTAGAGGTCACAGTGGCCAAATATGGGCAAGTTTATACTTGCTTTACTCGAAATTTCGAGCTGAACGCAATGGTGAGATCCTTTTTCTCATTTGAGTCTCTGTTTTTGAACTCATGTCTATAAAAGCATTTTGAAGACTAATAAAGCGGTCACACTGAAAGCTAAGGACCCAGAGAGGTAGCCAGGAAGTCTGGTGAACTCCATTATCAAATTGTCGCTATGTTAATGCGTATGTTTATGTTTCAATTTGCTAATGTGTTTATGTTATTTGCAATCTTTTCGATCCATTGCACCAAGTAACATAAGCGAACTTCACATAAAGTCTATAATACCTTTTTCATTAATCGATCAAGTGGTATCAAAGCAGCAAGGTTTTTAAGGTTTGACAAGATTGTGTGAAGATTTGAATGCTTACTAGGTTAAGGCTCGAATGAGGTGAAGGTGAACTTGTTGAGGTGAATCCAGAGATTGGAAGGGTCTTTTCACAAAGAAGGATGACGGATGAAACCCCACTTGGGTCAGAATCTCAATTTCTGGATAGTTTCATGACGATACATGCAATGGTGGAAGAGATGTATCACGAGTTTAAGAAGAACAAAGATGAAGGCACTTCATCACCTAAAGATCAAGAAGATAAGGGAAAGGGAGAAATGCTTCCTCCACCATCACCATCATCGTCATCATCATCATCATCATCTTCTTCTCATAAATCTAGTCCTTCTAAGAAGAAAAAGAAGAAATCCTCTTTGATCAAATTAGATGTAAAATTTGATTTGCCAATTTATGATGGAGAACTTAACACTGAAAAGCTTGATAATTGGATAAGACAAATTGAAGTGTATTGCAGGGTGTAGAAAGTTGTTTCAGAAAGGAAGAAGATCCATCTTGCTAGCCTTCGACTTGGAGGAACCACACTTGTATGGTGGGAAGGAAAGACACAAGCAGATCTCAAAAAGCATGGTAAAATCATTTCAACTTGGAATGAATTTGTTTCTGCTATTAAAAAGCAATTTTATCCTTTGGCTTATATGCAACAAGCAATGATGAGTTGGCAAACACTACGTCAATTAAAAGGTCAAAGTGTTCAAAGTTATACTTAGGAATTCCGTAAGAGAGCTTTAACATTAGGCATATCATTGGACTCACCAGAGACATTGTTGAAATACATAGGTGGTCTTCATAGTTATTTGAGGCATACCATACTTATGTTTAATCCAACTAGCTTAGATGATGTATCGGTCCAAGCAACTCATCTAGAAGCTAGAGGAAAAAATGTAACCCAAGATGTTGGAAAATCATTCAAACCTATTGAAAGCAAGAATAAAGGCAAGAAGAAACTTAAATGGAAGGAGAAGAAAACAAACACTGTGAAGAAAGATAAGCCTTCATGCACTCATTGTAAGAAGGAAGGCCACGATGAGGCATACCGCTGGTCATTGCATCCAGAATTGAAGCCTAAGAAGTTTGGGAGTAAGGAGCGGAAAAATGTTGCTACTATTCAAAAGGACTTGGGATTAGATTCAGGTGACGAGACAACAATTACAACTACAGGTATAAAAGGTAAAGATTCTAAAGCATCTACAAGTACTTCTTCACATTCTATTGATAATGATAATGATGAGAGGAAAAGAAATGAGCTATTTCACATTAGAGTCATTTCCAAACATACTAAAATTGATACTCTATTTGATAGTGGTTCACAAGTTCATTTGATTTCTGAAGCAATTGTAAAGAAGTTGGGTCTAGAAACAAAACCTCATAAAAAGTCATATCCATTAGGTTGGGTGTGTGATAAAACTAAGCTACAAGTTACAAAACAATGTAAACTTCGTTTTGCTATTGGGTCAAAGTTTGTAGATGAGGTTGAGTTATACATAGTCCCATTGGACATATGTGGAATTGTGTTAGGAAGTCCATACTTGTACGATAGAAATGCTATCATCTATCGAACTAAAAATAAGTATCAACTCACTAAGGATGGAATTGAATATATTGTAACGGCTCATAAACTCAAAGATAACTTCTCTCTCATAAATTCAAGATAGATGAAAAGAATTGTAAATTCAAGTAAACAATTTTTACTTATGATTGTAAAAGCAAAGGATATTGATAAATCTGATGCTTTCCAAGGCTATAATCCTAAACAGAAAGCGGATCTAGTTAAAGTTGTTTCTGATATGAGATTTTGTTTCAAGAGCCTAAAGGGCTTCCACCCAAGCAAGAGATAGAAGATGAGATTTATTTGCAGCAAGATGCTCCACTACCTAACATTGAAATGTACAGGTTTTCAGCTCTAGAGAATGCAGAGATAAAGAAGCAGGTACATGAGTTGCTCGATCAAGGGTTTATTCGACCAAGCACATCACCATGTGGATCACCTATTGTGTTAGTGCGAAAGAAAGATGGTTCGTGGAGAATGTGCATTGATTTTAGAGCATTAAATAAAATCACAATAAAGAATCGTTATCCTCTTCCTTGTATTGATGATTTATTAGATCAGTTAAAAGATGTAGTTTACTTCTCTAAATTGGACTTGCGAAGCGGTTACCATCAGATCAGAGTTGCAGAATAGGATGTATGGAAGACTGCTTTCAAAACAAAGCAAGGACTCTATGAATGGATGGTTATGCCTTTTGGCTTAACTAACGCTCCAGCTACATTCATGCGAGTCATGAATGATGTATTTAGACCATTCATTGATGATTTCGTAATAGTCTATTTAGATGATATTCTTGTTTTCAGTAGAACATGGGATGAACATGTAAAGCATGTAAAGCAGATTTTAGATGTTTTGAAAAGGGAAAATCTCTATGTAAAACTGTCAAAATGTGAATTTGGTAGAACATATTTGAATTATTTGGGTTATATTGTAGGGGGTGGTGAATTGAAGATAAATCCCTCTAAAGTCAATGTCATTGTAAATTGGCCTAAGCCCAATACTGCTACAGAAGTTAGAAGTTTCTTAGGGGTAGCACAATATTGGAGAAAGTTTATTGCTAACTTTTCTTTGATTGCAGCTCCTTTACATGCTTTGAAAAGTTTGAAACAGGTGTTTTAGTGGGGAGGCAAACAACAGAAAGCCTTCGACACATTGAAAGAAAAGATCAGTACAACGCCAGTACTAGCACTGCTAGATCTTCAACATCCGTTTGAGATCGAGACAGATGCAAGTGAATATGCCATGGGGGCAGTGTTGATGGAGCACAGAAATCCTATATGATTTCATTCTGAGACATTCACATCAGTAGTAGTTAACTATCCTACATATGATAAGGAATTATATGCATTAGTTCAGAGTGTTAAAATGTGGAAACATTACATAATGGGTAAAGAAACAATCATACACACAAATCATCAACTACTTCAATATTCACACTCACAAACTAAATTGCAACAATCAAGACATTATCGGTGGATGGGTTTTCTACAACAATTTCATTTTGTTATCAGATATAAGAAGGGCATACATAATAAGGTTGCAGACATGTTGTCAAGACCAATTATAAATGCATCCACAATACTTAAGCATAATTCAGTAATCCATGAAAGTTACATTGAACAATATGCTCAAGACACAGATTTTAAGGATGTATATGCAACTTTAAGCCACGACAAGTAGGTAGAAGATATGGATTATTTCATAAAGGACAAACTATTATATCATTTGGGAAATTTATGCATTCCACAAACTGAAAGAGTTAATATAATTTGAGAAGCACATACTTCTCTCATATTAGGTCATTTTGGTGTAACTAAAACAGTTGCACAATTACAAAGATTTTGCTATTGGCCACGAATGAATGAGACAATTTCTAGATATATTAAAGGATGTACTATGTGTGCTACAAGCAAGCCAAGTAATAGAAAATTAGGCTTGTATACTCCACTTCCAATTCCTTCTTGTCCTTGGGAAAGTGTTTCCATGGATTTTGTTGGGGGATTGCCAAAGTCTAGAAAGGGTCATGATTATTTGTATGTAGTTGTGGATAGGTTCAGTAAGATGTGTATTTTGACACCATGTAATAAACAGGTCACAGTTGAACAAACTACAAAGTTTTTCTTTCAAAAGGTATGGGTTCATTTTGGGTTACCCACTTCTATTATATCTGATTGAGATTCTCGATTTGTCAGGAAATTTTGGTCAAGTCTATGGGAGTTAATGGACACAAAGTTAAAGAAGAGCACAAAATTTCATCCGAAAACAGATGGTCAGACAGAAGTGGTCAATAGGACAGTGATATAGTTGCTTCGAGGATATTACAGCAAGCATCCCAAACTTTGAGATGAGCATTTGTGTTATGTGCAGCATGCTTACAACCATGCAAAACATTCTTCTACTCAGAGATCTCCTTTTGAGACTTATTTTGGTTTTATACCAAAGTCTCCCTTGGATTTTTTCTTTGGTAAAGACATAATAGTTGATGGACACATTGATGTGGACAAAGCAACTATGTTTATTGAACAAATCCAAGAAATTCACCAGGCAGTACAGGAATAGCTGGAAAGAAGCCAAGCAAAGTATAAGGTATGACACAACAAGCATCGAGTTGAGCATAGTTTTCAAGTTAGTGATCAAGTCTGGTTGTACATCAGCAAAGAAAGACTGCAAGGAGAAGGTAGGAATTTGAAACCAATTAGATATGGTCCTTTCAAAATACTTGACAAAATTTGTGAAAATGATTTCCGCCTAGATCTACCAGCTTATATGCAGATCTATTCCGTCGTAAATGTTGAAAACTTGCGATTGTATGAGCCTTCATTGATTGAAGATCCCGAAGAGCAAGGTCAGCTACCTTCCATTGAAGATCTTTTGCCCAAGTATCTCAATGAGCTACAAGAAGATACAGTTCTTGATAGAAGGATAAGGACTTCGTGACGGAGAAATGTTGACTATCTTTGAGTTGGACTCAAAGGTACAAATCCGAGTAAAGCACGATGGATCAAGATTGGAAAAGTGAAGGAACTTTATCCTCACTTACTCGACAGCTAAAGCCAACTTTTGGTGGTCCAAAAGCTTCCATTGGGGAGAAGTGATCCAAATTGGATCCAGCTTTGCCTCCATATCAAAGTCTTCAAATGCAGATGAAAGTAGGATCAAGTCTAAGTGCTTGTTGATATGATTCCAAGGGTGCAAACGACGTGTAAATCCGAGTCCAGATGAAAAAGTTAGAGCCAGTCAAAGTTTTTGGGAAAATTAGGGTAAAAGTCAAAAAATCAAAGGTCAACAGGAAACGATCAATGGTCAACTAGGTCAACAGGACATGTGTCATCCCAGGAATACATCACTTATCCAGGATGATGTCAGTGGGTTGATGATGTGTCATAGTGTGATTGAATAATATGGGCCAATCCGGCGCTGACACATGGCAGCCCAAATTTTTCCCAATATTACCTAATTTCCAAAATTTTGGGGATCAGGGAGGATCAAACCCTTGACCTCCCGGAATGGCTGGGTTTTCACTGGAAGGGCCGCACCGGATGGGCTACGGTGAGTCTTGTTAAGATTTTGGATGATATTGTATTTATGGTTTTGGATAAGAGGCACCAGAAAAAAAGGGTCGACGGGCGGGGTCAACCCCACGGCTGCTGGACCCCTTAATTAGTTTTGGAATTATCCCACATGCAACGGGATATGGTAAAAAACATGCCATATATATCAAACCAAACCACACATATATCAACAATGGAGCGTAGAGATATGCCACCAAAGGTTCATGCGAATATATGTTACTATATATGAATGTCAATCCATATCAAAACGTCGGAGTGTCGGGCGGGGGTTTCGACCTGCTGAACTCCAACCTTAAATACCAACACCTTTGTAGGTTTTAACCCGGTACATAAATTACCTACATACGAATTCTGAAACACAGAAAATAAACAATGCGAGATCATAACACATAAAACACATATACACAGATATTTTTCCCTGGATCCCAAAACCAGGACTACCAGCTTGATTTTTCATTATGTTCCTTTCAATGTTATAATACATATTTATACATGTCGAAGCATCCAATACCATGGACAGAAAACCATCGCGTCCAATACCATGGACTGAAAACCATCGCGTCCAAAAAAAACATGTGTGAAAATCATGCACAAAACCATAGGTGGGTCTGCCCAACCTAACATAGGGTCCAAAATCAAAATTTTCCGGGGTGCTACCCCGGACCCCATAAAGTGGGGTTACGGGTGCCCTTCAAACCCCTTGTTAACTACGTGGAAAGGATATAACAAAACCCTACAACCTTCACAAATTCGGGCTAACGACAATGCCAAGGGAGGAGCTTGGTAAACCAAGCGCCAAAAAATGTTTTTAAATTATTCCAGGTGCCGAACTAGCCAAACCACCAGCATGCAGACCGAGGCGGTTTTGTACATACATAAGTGGTTTTGCAGTGGCAAAGGCAGTTTTGGATTTCTCCAAGGGGTCTAGAGGTCATAGTGGCCAAATATGGGCAAGTTTATACTCGTTTGACTTGAAATTTCAAGCTGAACGCAATGGTGAGATCATTTTTTTGATTTGTGTCTCTGTTTTTGAGCTCATGTCTATAAAAGCATTTTGAAGACTAATAAAGTGGTCACACTGGAAGCTAAGGACCCGGAGAGGTAGCTAGGAAGTCTGGTGAACTCTGTTATCAATTTTTCGCTATGTTGATGCATATGTTTATGTTTCAATTTTCTTACGTGTTTATGTTATTTGCAATCTTTTTGACCCATTACACCAAGTAACATAAGTGAACTTCACATAAAGTCTATAAGACCTTTTTCATTAACGGATCACTTTCACTATTTCTTCTTGATCTCCTAATTTATCCTATGATCAGAGCTCTGCATTAGAACCCCTATCTTCACTGAATAGCCCCAGCTTATTGGTCTCGGTCACCATGAGGAGGCTCATATTACAATTTATATCTGCAACTTGTGCTTCCAACCACAAAAACCTCTCATTTGTGAGAGCATGAAGATTATTTACTGATTCGTTAGCCATGAATGGGGTTTTGTGACTTCCAGCTTAAATAATATGGATCCCTTGCAACTCCCCACAATATACCCAAAGGAACTTACTCTAATACCAATATGATCTGTAAATTATCATGGATCTTCCACTAGACTATTTGTCACAACAGATCTACTAAAATATATTAGAAAATAAAAAATCTACACTATGAGGGTTTAGTTCTTCTTAGATTTTTGGATTTGTTAATTACTATTTATTGCATATGCCTGCAAATTGTAATTATGCATAAAATAGAGAATAGTGAAATAAAAACTCACAAACCACAATTGACATGAGATATATCATGGCAAACCCCTTTTGGGAGAAAACCCAATTGAAAGGTAGGGTTGCTTTGCTCTCTTTCCTTGAATAAAAAATGGATGCAAGTAAAAAAGAAGAAGGTATTTGGCATGTGGGCTGCTATAATGAAAAAATCCTCTCAATATGCTCTCTCCCTATTCCTCTTATCTACTTTTCTTGTTTATGGAAAAAAATGCACTAAAAAGGAATGGAACCCCTTTCCTCGTAGTGGCTTGGTTATTACACAACGTAATAGCTTAATAGTGGTCAAATTTGATTTCTTCAACTATTAACTAGAGTTACAATATTGACTCTTTTAGAGATTGATTCATCATGATCACGTGGCTAGTCCATTTTTCCGTGAGTAATGAGGGTTGACATGGCACATTCTTGAATTATGGTGGTCAAAAAGAGGAAGGTAAACTTTTGAGTGGCATAACTTTTACATATGGACTTTGATTGATAAAATTCTTACACCATTGGAAAGTTCAATATGTATAGAATAGGAAAAACAGGTGTACACTAAAGTATGAACACTTTAACCCCAAAAAATGTCGTTTAATGCTTCAAATTGCTCCAGGAAGGTTTCAAACCGAAATTTTCCAAAGTGGGTATCATTAGCAAAAATGGTCCCATAATATGATTCCTCCACTTTTTCCACTTTGAAAGCATCAAGATGGATGTCAAACAATATAATGTTCCAATTTGAATTAGTGACATACCTAACCCCTAAGGTCACTTTATGGAGGTTGGATACCTAATTTTTTTCTTCTTTTAACCATATCAAACCTACTTTTTGAGGTCGTTGTCATCTTTTTCTCATCAAGAGTTTTCCAAAAATATGAATTTCATCAAATACTAAGTTCTAGACAAAGATTTATGCCCTTTAGTGTTTTTAACCCTTGTTAATACCACATTGAAAACCATACCCTTTACACATGGTAGACATGTGGAAGTCTTATGCACATGTGCCCCAACCATACTATGCCATGTCTACAAGCTAGAAACATGTCATGCCAGGTCACATCCGAACCCTAGCATGCTTTAGTTAATGATGCATACCTCTGGATATCTAGAAAATTTGCAGTCTTGGAGTTTCCCAAAATTTAGTGTATTTGAAAGTCCATATCTAGATTCCCATATATCCATAATTCACCTATATGAAAAATCTTATAGATACATATAATTCATTAAGATGGATCAAGATATCCAGAAAACCTTCTAATTTTTTTTAATAAAATGTTAGACCTTCAAGTTCCTAGATTTTATGCCACCTCTACCACATGACCCTGTATGTCAAACCACATCATCCTCTTCCTCAATATGGTCAATCCTAATACTTCAAAATATCCAAATTTCCAGATATCTAGAACATCTAATGTCCAGAAAAACCAAAAAGGATATTTTCTATAAATTATGGATTTCCATACATATGGTCTCTACGTCATGTGCAACAACATAGGGCATGTCAGTGACCACACCAATTATTTCATGCTACCATGTTATGTTAGCATGCCATGTTGGCATTCTATGTTAGCATGCCATGTTGGAATTCAATGTTAGCATGCCACATCAATTGAGATTTATCTACACTACCACGTTAGTAGTGACACAATGGCAAGCCACATTAGCATACAATCAACATGTTATGTCGCCTACCCCTTTCCATACTACCACATCAATGTTGACACATTAGTAGCCATGGCATCATGAGTGACGAGGTTTGTATCATGGGAGATTACATGGAAGGTGATGTGAATGTGACATCGATTGTGATGTGTACATGGTGATGTGGCATCCATATCTAGGTTTTTCCAAAAGGTTGACTTATTAAGAAATTTTAATTTTCACTAGTTCTGAATGGTAGGTTCCACTGAAAAGTTTTGTTGTCTAGAATTTTAAAACACATATGAATTTGGATATCTAGACTTTTCCAAAAGTCATAGTTTAAAGAAGCTACAAAATTCCAGCTAAATAGAGGGTTTTCTGAAAGTCTTCAAAACTCCACCTCCAAGTTTCGTTAAAAGGTTTAACAAAGAAAATCCTCAATTTACCATTTTTCCCTCAAATTGCGTGTTTTTTGGCTATTAACAAAAGGAATATTCTAACCTTAGGACCACATTTTCTAGTATTTGGATAATTTTTCAACATTTGTACATTTTATGTTTCCAACATCTAGATCCAAACGTACAAGGAACTTCTAGATTTTGTATCTTCCAAATATCCAAATTAAGTCAAAATATAGAAAAGGAACTGAAAAATGATGGAAAGGTATGAAAGTTGGAAAATTTGAGTGGTTAATTGGCAAATCTAACCATCTCGATTATGTCAATTAATAAAAAAAAGAACAATAAAGGCGCTTAACAAAGAAATTAATTATTTAAACGAATTTGCAAGCCACATAGGAAGGAAAAATTAAAGTGCAAGATGTTAAAATTGGCCTCAACTTGAATCATGTTTTCATTTCCTTCTTCATCCTATAAAGGAAATTAAAATTACTTCATCCACAACCATTAATCGAGCCTTTTCTCAAGGAATCACGAGAGGCCATATGCCACTTATTCACTTTTTCCTATCTCAATAAAACATCTTGTTAACTCTCATTTCATGCACAGAAACTTCATTAGTTTATCAATGGACTTCCTAACACCTTGCATTAGATTCTCTGTGAAGAGTCCTCTCTCTAATTATTCACTCTACAATTAAAGTTTTTCCTCTAGAATATAAGTGCACTTTCTCAATGGAACACTCTTCTCATAAAACAACATATTCTAGACATCCTTTGCCTATCTTGCACAAACCCACCTCCCTTGGAAATTAAAATTTTATGTAGCCTTACAAATATGCATAAAAATATAATGTACACAAAAATGTACATACATGAAAATATACTCATCACTTAGCATAAATAACTCACAAAATATGTACATAGTATGTTGACATAAGAATATACATAATATTAAGCATTCTACCACACAATTGGAACGCTTTATCTTCTATAATTATCCACTAACTAGCTATAGACCTCAGACATTCCACCCAACCATATACCACACTATTTCGAAACTCTAATAATGGGTAACCCCCGATATAGGGCCTTAACTCCATAAGGGATATTGATATCCTAGATCCAACTAAGGACACACAATCCACCAAACAAGTACTTGGATATGTACCAAATTCAACAACCTCCCTAACTACAACCCTGCATCTCCCTAGTCTAAACAACCAAAGGTTGTGAACCCCTTCTCTACCTCTGTAATCCATTAAGATGTGCCCCTACCATTGGAACCTAGCACAAACTAGTTAGGAATTCTCAAAGTTTTGTAGCTATAAGAGTTCTAGCTACCCTCGAGAGTCTTCTAAGAAACCTTGAGGCCTCACACTAGGAAAACCTACCCAATCAATTCCCCCTCCAAGCTCCTACCTTACCCAAGATAAAAAAGGATGATTGGTGTTGGGTCGGGGTCCCTTGGGGTAAATTTTGTAACTAATTTTGTTAATTATGTGAAGTCTCCACATTTTGAGGGACTGGAGCTCGAAGATCATAGGAGTAAAAGGGACTTTATTCCCTTAGTTTAAGGATGTTTTGAGACCTGCCCATGGTTCGCGAACCATGGTATTGTAATGGAAGAAACTATATAAAGGAGTCTTAGCAAGTTAGTTAAGTTAAGAATTGAAGATCATTGTATGGGCAAGTAGTCTGAGGTAGGAAAGTCTATTTCCTGTACTTAGGTGAAGGGGAAGGCTCTTGTTGTTGTGTGCGCGAAGAACTTGGTAAGTATGCAAGCTGAGTGAGTGGGCCCCTGCAGCTGTGTGCGTAGGGAAGAAGAGTCTGTAACAGAAAGATTATATCAATAAAAACTATTTTTGTAGATATACTTGTGTATATGTGTCTTTATCGTTACTTATGCAATTTATGTATATTCACTCTGTTTTATGTAATTATCTAAAGGAAAATTTAATTGGTGTGCAAATATAGTGGATCTAGTAGTTTACATGATGTTATGAATGCTTAAAGTGTTCTGCGAAGGGTTAGATACTATTTCTGTAAGTTACTATGACTTTTGCATTTAAAGGGTTAGGTTTTGTGAAGGTCAAGATAAAGCCCTAGAAGTAACAAAACCCATCACACAGAACTCTGAATGCAAACATTGGTTTTGTCATCCCCTAATACTGCTTTAGGTGAGACTGCAACCTGCGCTACGTAGGTTATTTTCAAAAGGGCCACTAGTTTATGGTTTTGTTAGTTGGCGCAGCTAACTCTAAACCTGGGTCAGGACCCCTCAAGCAAACAAATGGTTCTATTGCCAAGACTGGGATTTGTCTGAGGAATATGTGATGTCAAATAAATGGTTCCCAACTCAGAATGAAATTGAGAAGTGGATAGATCGGAAGTTGCACGGATTTGCAGCTCAGGAAAATAGGAATCTATGTCTGTTAAAGGAAGAGTGGTTGAATAGATATATGTATACATATGAGCACGGGATTTTATTTTTTTCTTTTCCACTAGTGGTTGTCGAAATTGGAAGATAGCCAAGGCACTTGGAAATTGAACAACCCTATCATGTGGACTCCAAAGTTGGCAAGGCATCTGGAATCTTTAGAAAAAAAGATTGTACAGGTTGTCGACTACTGAATCGATATCATTTTCGGCGAATTCATCACTGAGTTCACTATTGATACATCTGTAAGTTATAGTGAGGCTGAACAATGATTCTTCAAAGGACCTAGAGGCAAGTATCTAAAATTCCTGAAGACTTGGATTAAAATGATATTGTGTGAGAAACAGGTTATGCCATTAAATTAATGTTTGGAAGAGATCTAACGGGAGCTACGCAAAGTGGAAAAACATTTAGAAGAAACCTAGATTCAGTTGATGAATGTAGTCCTTTGTTGGGAGCATCTAATAATGACAAAGAAAGTAGTATTCTAAGGACACCTCTAGGTGCGATACAGGTAGTAACACAGGGTATCGCGGGGATACCAAATCCATCCACTCCACCTCCATCATCAACTCCGCCTCACACACCTACACCTACACCTACACCTCCACCTCCGCCTCCACCTCCACTATTCAATATGGCCAACGCGATGAAGATGCCCATATTCAGAGGTTTGGGGATAGAAGACCCTAAACAATTTTGATTTGTCGCAAATGCTACGTGGAAGTCACAACAGGCTACAGATGATGATTTGAAGAAAGCGCAGCTAGTTACAACATTGTAGGATAGGGCATTAAGTTGGTATATTAAGTATTGTTCGGGTCATCCAAATGTAACACTAGACGAGACAAAGCAAGCACTCAATAAGGAATTCAAAAGCCTAAGTCACAGACCTAGTCAGTGATAGAGGTCAAGGAGATCCAATAGAAGGTGAATGAGTTTGCACAGGACTTTGATAAGGGTTTGAAATGTTTTTTGTAGCAGGCTAATATGCATATCACAGATGATAAACATAGGGATTGGTACATTTCTTCATTGTGACCCGATTTGAGATTGCCGCTGTCACATCAAAAAATTTCCATGCACGCCGAAGCATTAGAAATTTCTATGATATTGGAAGCTTTGCCCATTCAGGATACAAATTTGGGAGTGCAGTAGATTCAGTCACAGCTGGAAAGCCTACATATGGAGTTGCAGTGCCTTAAGAAGGGAAATGAAGTCTAGACTGAGGTTCGCGCAGAAGTTTGGTGCTTGAAATGAAAATGCCACAGTCATGATAAGGACCATTTCTTGGTTTATCAAAATTATCTTATTGGGGGAGGCCTTGTTCCCCCTAAAGCTAGAAAATGCCACTGGGTCAAGCATGAGAGTAGCACCGTGGTGCACTATTTGTCAGGTTACAAGATAGCATGTGACATATAATTTTCATTTACTACAAAAGTTTGTACAGACCCCTCAACGTTTTTTTTGCAATTTCTAAAAATTTGTAGGTCATGATGAGCGCCATTGTCGAAGTTATGAATTAATGATGGATAAAATCCCTACATATAGAATGCAGGCAGAGACTCGTCCTCAAGATTAGGGCGCAACTGCGATGTGTAGAGGATTCCAAAGTCGAGGAAGAGGGCGAGGAGGAGGAGCTAGAAGGGGTCATGGTTAGATCATCTGTTACAATTGTGGGGAAGCGGGTCACCTTGCACGGGATTGTCAGAACTCAACTCACCTTCTTGTCAATATTGTCGGCAGTTTGACCATGTTATAGAAGATTTTCTTGTACTTATCGTGAAGATGCATGAAAATAAGACTCAGATGCAACAACCTACACAAAACATCCAGATGATGAGGTATGAGCCTCGCGAAGAGGGGCCCAGTGTCAATATTGTTACGTGAAGCAGTGTAGCTACTGGAGAAGATAAGAGGAAATAGCTAGAAGTTGATGTATGGGTTCGCAAGGCGATTGATAAGGAGACATGATTTGATGTGAATAAGGTGAAGGAAATGTTTATGGAAGCAAAGAGGAGCTTCGTGGATGAAGGAGATTCCACATCAAGGACTCAAATAATGGGAAAGTCTCAAGAGACTAGTACGGCGCAGGAGACAAACTCGTCATCATTAACATCCCTTTTGAAAACCTGCACGAAACTCCTAAGGGATAAGAAGGCAGTAGAAGGACTACAAGAATTGATTTATAATTGCATTGGTAAGAACAAACCTATACTAGAACATCACATAGTACATAAGGTGGGAAAAAGTAAGAAGAGAACTGGTCGCAAAATGAGGTTGATTGCATAGATTGGAGAATATGAAATGGACTAGGTAATTCTCGATTTAGGATCTGATGCAAATGTTCTGCTGAAGCAAACCTGGGAACGAATGGGAAGAACAACACTACAGTGGTCCCCGATCCAACTGAGGATGGCCAACTAGTAGAAGATTATTCATATGGGGTGCCTACATGGAGTGACTGTAGATATTGAAGGGGTACGCACCATAGCCAACTTTGAAGTAATCGAAATATGGGCGATAGTAATCCATATCTAGCATTGCTTGGAATTGATTGGGCCTTTGATATGAACAAATTCATAAATCTAAAGAAGTGCAGTATGATATTTGAAAAGAAAGAACTAAGGGTGATTGTACCATCTGATCCAGACAAAGGTGTGCGATACACTAAACCAGTTCGCGATTATGAGGAAGACGATGACATTGAGCAGATCTATAAGTTGACTATGCGAGATGAATATTGGATCAACCCCACGATGGATGGGTGAATCATGTGGGAGAAGGACATGTCCTGTAACTCATATTCGGATGAAGAGCTTGAACATTGACAGAACCGGTTGCATGAAGTATCATCGTTGCTGCAATAAGCTTACCAAATCGCTACGATGTATCTCTACTGAGGTACGTAATTTACCGTATTATGATGGTTTAGAGGATGTCAATTTATTTCTGGATAAATTTGAAAGGGATGTACTGGAGGAACATCGGTTCCAAGTGTTAGATATTGTGCTGTGAGCTACGCCTACTCATTGGTGGGGCACGCATAAGGACAATTTTGTAGATTGGAAGGAGTATAGAAGAATGATGAATTTGAGGTTTGGGTATGCTAATACCCGCATTGTGGAGAAATACACAGAGAAGGACTATCCACGTGAGCACTTAGCTCGTTGGAAAAATGAATGGGGAGAAGAACCGCAGTCGGAGTGGGTTCATATATTCTGCCACATGTTGGATACAATTCCCATGAATTGGTATATGGAAATGGAGTTGCGACATGGAACCAAAGAATGGGATGTTTTGAAACAAAGTTTCCTGTTAACTCTTAGCTTTGAATATTGATTTGAATGTATTGATGAGGAGTTACAAGAGATCAAAGTTGCTATATTCAGAATGCCTAAAGAATTGGTTGAATCGGTACAACTAGATTGGGGTGTGCAGCTACACCATGCGCTCGAATGCTATAATGTGACCATAGAGGATGGCAAGGACTATCCCAGGAACATCCACATTTTTGAGTTTGAATGACAACACGAAGTCGAGGGACCTAAGGCAGAAATCCCTGATATATCAGAGCCCTTAAAGATAAAGCAAGTGAATATTGGATCGAAAGCGCAACCAAAGTTCGCGAACATAGGTGAATATTGGGATGAAGATACAATAGATAAGGTCACAGAGCTATTGCGAGAGTAACAAGACTTGTTTCCCACCAAGTTCTCTAATCTAAAATGGATAGTAAGCGATCTGAGAGTCATGAAGATCACTTTGAAACCAGATGCAAAGCCAGTGAAACTAGGCGAAGGGGATATTTACCATCCAATAAAATGTGCTAGTAGAAAGTTGTCAAAGGTGGAAAAGAACTATTCAACCATAAAGCATGAAGGTTTAGAAATGGTGTATGCACTGTAGAAATTTCGGCACTATCTAGTGGGCGCGCACTTCAATATGTATACAAATCATTCTGCTTTGAAATACTTGGTCAACAAGCCTATGTTGGGGGGGAAGATTTGCAGATGGTTGTTGTTGTTGTTCCAAGAATATGATTTCAAATTAATTGTGAATTTAGGGTGCATAAATTCTAGTCTAGACCAACTTGTGATGTAGGAAAGTTTTCCCTCTGCGGACAGAGGCAACCCCTCTAGCCCTAGAGTGGGTCTAGTCACAAACAAGGACAGATCAAAAATAGCTTTCCTTAAACAGTCATAGTTGGAGGCCTACCTCAACCGGTGGTCGATGGAGTTCCGTTGCACTGCTCCAGCTTCCGCTTCCTTCTCCTAATGAGTGATCAACCTGAAACAATGCAAAGGAAATACAACAAAGCACGCAACCAGAACAACAATGATCTATTTACTCACAAAGTCAAGAAGTCATGAACTATCAAGTACATTACATACAAGACACAAGAAAACATCATTGATTGTATTAATAATGAAATAAGAGTAAGCTTACAACCAAAGTCTTGATGTCACAAGCCTTCTCAGAAGGGTCTAGCCAACATGATCCTCAAGCATTCACTCTTTGAAGATGGATCTCCCAACATACAAGTCTCTCTCACTCACAAGTTTTACACAACATTAAGGGCACTTCACAACCTTAAACAAGCTATCAAAAATCCCACACTTGTCACACTCACACCAGCTATCTAGCAAACTCACAAACACTAATAACACTGCTCCACTAGCTAACTATCAGAAACCTTTCCAAAAACTAGTCGCGCATAGCAATGGTGAGAGTTTAAATAAGAGAAGGAGTCTCCATGAAAGGTGGAAGAGTGAGCTTATCTCCAAGGAAGGTAGCACAAATGACGGAATAGCCATGCCAGAGAAAGGAGGGCGACATAAACTATGCCAACAACCAGGTCTGGAGTCATCTGGAAGGCCGACTATTGGAACAAATTCACCCAATCTGGATCATCGCGGGGGCATAACTGATCTTCTACACTGACATTGCTATTGAACAACATAGCTAGTCAGGTCATTGCTGAAGATTACAAGCGACCTCGCGCTGGCACATAAAATCGGACCATTGTGGGAATCAGGTGTACTTCCGTGATGGCAACGCTTCTGGACTGTTTAAGAGCGCCCTTCAGCGCGTTTATTTAGCCAACAGACACGATGAGGCAGATAACTTAGGAAAAGTGGGTCATTTGGCAACATCAGAGAGCATTTGTCTAACATGAGCATGAATGACTTTGGACACATGACACAGTAGGAAGACTGGGATGAAGACAGTGACAAATTACTGTGTAACAGATGCCCCCTAAAGTATGAAGCCCAAGAGAGTGGGAGGGGTGAAATTCTTTACGAAACTGGCTGAGTTGTAACACCATCTGGAAGAACCTATACGCAAGTACAACTGATATCTCTGATAATGAAGTACATGTAGTCTAGGCATGGGCGCAACCATCCAAAAGACATACGAAATAGGTCTGTGGTATGGACGCAGCCATCTAGCTAATATGGTTGCAGCCATCCATGAAGACTCAGGTATGGTCACAGCCATCCATAAATGAGTCATGCAATCATAAACTAATCCACGTAGCCTGAACAGATTCTAACATGCGAATAGATGTTCTGAGGTCGAGCATGATAGAAAGTCGCTTGATTACTGGTCAATGATAAAAACCGTTAACAAGCGTGAGAGAAACCACCAATAATGCCAATGGTTCTCAAGGTACTGTCTAGCACAATCCACGAAGTGTGAAAAAGGAGCTGAAGTCAAACACTCATGGAATCACCCAATCAACGACCAATGATGTAAGTCGACCGTTAGGTGCAAAGAACTTGCCATTGAGGCATTCAAGCTCTAAGGTACCAAAGGGGATCTCTAGATCAATCTCCTGGATAATGAGCTGATGTCCATAGGAGACAACCCGTCGCAGGAGGGCCATAATGTTTCCCCCATCAATGACACAAGATAAGGAACAAGTGGCAGATGGCGAAATAGAGTATCAGAGGAGAAGGTGAGGGTGTAAACTGTAGAAGGATTATACTCTTGAACATGTCGACGACACGACTCCGGAGGGTGGCAGCATTCAGATACCAAATGATCAGAGGCTCGATGGAGATGGAATGAATTAGATGGAATGAGGCTAAATGACAACCCAAACCCGCGGAAGGCCAAATGACGATGTGTGGATGTCCCAACCTGACAAGAAACAAAAGTGTTGATGTCCAAGAGTGACTAGTTGCCATAGACAATCAATAATAAACCTGTTGTTGAGTCCAACCTAGTAATAATTTAACGAGCCCTAGGAAGGAGAAGCTCGAGTCTCTTCATGGTGACGAGTCCAGTGTCGTCAGGGTTTAACGAGTCTGACATAGGTGAAACTTGGAGTCTTTTTCATGTTTAGAGAGTTTGAAAAAGACAAGGAAAAGAAAACTCCAGGGGGTCCTTTTTCGTAAATTTGTGTCTCTTGAGCCTGAAAAATTATAAAACGATACTCGAAAGAACCGCCCAACCATTACGATCGAGGAGTACTTTTCGTAACTAGTGAATTTGACCTGAAAAAGTAGAAAAGCGATTGGAATCACGTCATTTCGTAACCGATAACGAGCTTGAAACGACAAAGGCCCAACAATCTTTTCTTTTTTACACAGTCGGAAAAGAGCTTAAAGGCGACCGCCCCTTATTTCTTGTTAATGAGTCAAGAGGAAAAACTCGGCTATCTTTTCATTTTTCAAGTCAGAAAAGAGCTTAAATATGACTTTTTTGGATCAAGTGCTCACGAAGCTGACATAATTCCACTACCTGAAGACTTGCACAAAGCACGTCAAATGTAAACCCATTCGATATAAAATGAACAATATACATAGAAACATAGTTAAAAACCATAGTTTGACTAACCATGTAACAAGAAATGATTAAAAACCCACATTTACAAAATATAATTCTTAGATTTCCAAAAATTACTATAAAAAGAGGTTAATCCAACCATTTTTACCATAGTTATTGTTCATTTCACTGTGGAGCATTTTGGAGCACCAAAGTTGGCGAGCTAAATTTGGCTTTGTTCGTCCATCATTCACCCCGAAACTTGTTCCAGGTAATTAGTCCTTGTCCTGCGCTTCAATTCCATACCTTTTTCATGCATTTTAAACGTTAAATGTGTTGGTTAAGGCGGTTTTTTGGACCGAGCTCCGCCGCTCGGTCATCGCGGGTATAGCCTTCGGGTCCGCGATGGCCAAAAAAATTGACACATAACGCGCTCCGATCATCATGAAAAAGTGATGTACTTCCACGATGACTGCGAAAAAATACAACTAGTGACCTCGCGTCATCGCGTCTATTTTAAAAACAGACGCGATGACGACGCAAACTTATTTTTTATGCAAATTACGCGTTGAATTTGGTAAATGAAGTGCTAATTCGATTTTTTTCATCATGCAAGTGATAATGGCGTTTGTCTAGCAAGAATGGACACATGATGACAATGACATAGAAGCTTTCGCCGATGCGGGGTGCCAAAATGCATTACGAGCATGCGGATTGCTCAAATTCTTCCTAACTTCGCATCTCCGATCACAACCTGATTTGCTGGAGCTACTAATCCGGGCCTGGAATCCCACAGATGGGAAATTCATCATCCGAGGCCGGGATATCGAGTTTGATGCTACAGACATATATTTTTTGACTGAGCTGTCCCGTCGAGGTGAGAGGCCCATTCTAGAGGGGAAGAGACCCAGGGGTGATTCCTTAGAGATGCTGATAGCTCAAGTGTGCCCACGGGCATGCAAGACGAGGAGTGGGAAGGTGGCAAGCCCAACAGTGGACAACGTATTCCTTCATGCTATGATTTTCATAGTGACACGGGCAGCAAGCTCCCAAGCCCAACATGAGGCTTCGAAGACCCATCTCTGGCTGGCTCTCGAATTTCTCAATCCAACCATGTTTAACTGGGCAGAAACGGTGACGGCGAACATGAAGAGGCAACTCACTAACTGCCGTCGAGGAGAGACGAAGCAGTTTGGTTATATATCCATCTTAGTCCCTCTCATGCTGGAGCGGGTGCCGACACTGCAGTTACAAGACATGGATTTGGATTTGCCTAGACCACGTGAGACGAGGGCCACACGGTGGGCACACGTCATGCCACGAGGAGGTGGCAGACGACTAGTGGCATGGGGGGTATTGTTCTGAGAGTGACTGGAGCGCCAAATGATCTTCATGGAGGATTGGCCATATGTCCGCATGGATTTTCGCGGAGATCCTGACATGTAGCTGCCCTCTAGAGAGCAGTGGGATGACGGTGGTAAAACACTTGATCACATTTTTTGCATTATTATCTTTATGATGTTTTTTTTATTTTTTCATGTATATGTACTAATGACGAATGCTATGGTATGTAGATGTAGGACCAGTGAGACCCATCGGGCTGGCTCCAGAGGCGCAGAGGGATGCGCAGGGTATTGCAGCACTGGCCTTGGCTCCTCCAGCTGATGATACATTGGAGATAGTGGCCCGGAACCTTGAGGGTATAACAACAGGGATTCCAGATTACATAAGGATCGAGGAGGTCCCCATAGCATTCCAGATCCACACAGTAGGAGTGGAACCCAGGGTGCACCGCCTACTGAGGCAGGTGGCACAGGCGGTGGTATGCTATAGGGAGAATAACCCACTGCAGTAGACACCTAGGTTTTTTGTTTCCTGCTGGTGATTTTTTGAGAGACATGTGTTTCATATGTATGGAGAACACAGACTCTATTAGGACATGTACACTTATTGTTTGAGTGCCTCGATGCGCCACACGAGATATAAATATATATACATATTCCTATGGTTTATTATTGTGTTTTACATGCTTCTTGTATGCCGTTTTGATTACATGTTACGCAAATGTCTATCTAATACATGATTAGCCAATTCATCAGTTAGCGTGTTTAATCGTCGTGGAAGATGCTGATATGTAATGAAATAAAAATATCTCTCTAACAATTTAACACGTAAATACAACCTTAAAATCCGATGGTCTCTGACGAAATATTGCCCATTGATCTGGTGGACGACAAGCTGAGAGTCCAGGTACACAACCAATGTACGAATACCGAGATTAATCGCCTCGGCCAGTAACTCAATACCAGCACTATATTTAGCGACATTGTTCATGGTACAACCTAAAAAAACACCTTGAAGGTCTATCAACTCACCATGAGGATCGTAGATCACCCATGCTGCAGAGGACAAGTTGCGGGTACTGTGGCAGGCACCATCAGCGAAACTAATGCAAGGTGCACTAGACATCTGCACAAGAAGAAAAAGACACAATAAGCGGCAATCATGCCTACACACCAAGCCAAAACATGAAAACACACACACAACACACCTACTAAAAACACACGTATGTACAAACCAAAGTGCATGAAATTCATGCATAATACTTTTTCAAGTAAAGCCCATTTCGGGGCTTATCCCGTTGTGCTGCTGTGTGACCATCCCAGATAATGTAGGCATTGTCTTGGCCCATTTTGTAAAATAATCAATGACACCAATGATATTGCCATGCCCCTTGGCCGAGCGAGGGTTACAGGCCATATAATCAATGCCCCGTTTAGCAAAAGGGCTGATGGTCATCTCAGGGTGCAATGGGAAACCAGAAGCAAAGCGCTCAAGACAAGGAAGCATTTCGCGATGGGCAAGGAGAAAAGAGGAACGATGGTGATGATCAGACCAAGGGGGTTCCTCGAGAGACATGGTCTCGATAATAGCTTCATCAGAAGGAAATATTTCCTTTAAAGGGTCTGAAGAAGCGTCATTTCCAAGCCAAGGGGAATGAGCGTACGAGTCGAGAGCCTTGCTTGAAAGAGCAGGTTCAGAAGGCGGAGCCAATGCAGTAACAATTTCAACGTAGTTGAGCTCAGCAGGACTCAACGACATCTCATCGCCCCATGAGTCTATCTGATCAGCGGGAGGAAGGACCCAAGGATTAGAGCGAACAAAGATCATATTAATAGGGGTGAAGTTAGGAGGTGGGAGTGAAAAAAAACCCATAAGGACAGGATCCTTAAAAAGTCCAGCTCCCACACTCTCACATGGGATAGAGGTATGCTACACAAAGGGAACTTTGCCTTTGGAAGAGGAGGTGAAGAAAGACAGCTGGTCTACTGTGACAATCTTTCCCTGGTGAGGGAAACGAATGACACGAAATAGAGATGAAGCCACGACTCGCATGGCGTATGTCCAGCTGCGTCCCAGAAGGAGGTTTTTATTAAGATTAGCATCAACAACTTCAACTTCCACTTCGACCATCTTCCCTTCCAAAGTAATGGGCAAACGTTGGAGTATACCATAAGGGCAAGACTCTCTCCCATCAAAGGCTTCCAAGGTCGTAGGAGACTGGCTCAGAGTTGATTCAAGTTGAAGCACCTTCATCAATGACTGTACGATGAATCTTTTTGGAATTGATGATGACCTGAATAAGGAAGGAAATTTGGTGAGGCAGTCTCGGTATATGGCTTTCCAGGTCAAAATTAATCAGATCCAAGTCAGCCGAGTTAATGCCACTGATGGCTGATAGCAAGGACTTCCTCTGAGAGGGGCAGCTTGGAGAACTTCTAGAGTGGACATAGCTGATGGAGCCTGGGCTAAGTCCTCAACAATGCTATAGTGTTAAGTAGCATGAGCATTAGGGTTGTAAGAAGATTTCCGGAGTACACCTTTAGGAGGGGTTCGGACAGGCGCCTCAGTGCTAGGTCTCTCGATATGGAGCAGACCAAAACTAGGCAGAGGAGCGCTAGAGGGAATCTTAGGCTCTTTCCTGGCAAGCGACAGATACTCTTTTACTCGAGTACTAATGTGGACGGGAATCGTCCCAGCCATAAATACTTGAGAACCAAAGGGAGAAAAGGATTGGGATGGATCAGCCACCATTTGTGTTTGCTATGAGGGAAAAGGCTCTTTGAGCAGGACAGGAGTCCCAGGAGCACCTTTCAACAAGCGACTAACTTCAGACCGCCTCAGGTAGTCTTTGGTATAGTGATCCTCGTCATAGATAAGACAAAGATACTTGGGTTTGCGTTTGGCACGTTCCTCGGGTGGAGGTTTAGGGGAATCCTGCTTAGGTTGATCAGCTTTATTCTTTCCTTTTCCCTTCTTCTTTCCTTTCAAGGCTTTGTCCACCGTGGTGGACTGGATGGTGTTAACCTCGGAAGTACTACTAGAATTGGATATAGCCTAAGAAGTATTTTAATTCAGAGCATTCGAATTTTGCTTCCCAGGGTTCGCGGAAGATTTCTTAGAAGACAGATTAATAGAACCAATGACACCGTCAATGGATGGTGTTGGCGAGGCTTTGGAAGTTCCGGGGCTCGGGGCATCAGGAAAATAATCATATAGCGTATCGGACTGGGAGTAAACCAATTCAAGATACTGAGCGCGTGCAATAGCCTGCTATTTAGTTACACATGCCCCCATAGCAATGTCCCGTGCTATCAGACCGATGAATGAAGTCGTGAACCAGTTGGTGAGAAGCTGACCGGGAATCCAAAACTTAATCAAACGACGACGCCATCTCCATTCATGGATATGATCAGAGATATGCATAGCCATTTTCTGTTTTAAGGATGTCAGGAGGTGTGTGCCCGTTTCATATCGAATCGGAAACTGAAAATGAGTTAAGAATGCCATAGCCAATGAGTTAAAATCCTGAAAAGATCTGCGAGCTAACTCAATATACCATTTAGTAGCAGAGCCAGTGAGGGTCCTTTGGAAAAGGTGGAGCTGGATGGAATCATCAAGCCATGAATTCGACGAACACCATAGATGATAAGTCATGACGTGAGCTTGGGGATATTCTCCAGCTTTACCATCAAATTTGGGACAATCACCGGGAATCTTAGTTGGAACCGGGGTCCAATACAGATTATGAAGAATAGGATCATTCGTCAATTTGTACACATCCGGTAATTCCAACGTTGCTAAAAAGGGTAATTGAGGGTTAAGGGACATCTAAGGCCGCGGGTAGGAGGTAGTACTAGAGTTCCAGCCAGCTGCTGATTGCCCCCATTGATTTTGTCCGGACGGATTTGGCCCAGGAGGGTTTTGTCCATAGAGATTTTGTCCATAGGGGTTATAGGATGGCTGACCCTGGATTTGCCCCCTAGCATTCCATTGATTACCAACTTGGCCTGCAGGAGCGACATAAGGTTGCTGGTAATTCTGATAAGGACTCACCTATAGTTGTTGATAATTTTGATACGAGGCAAATTGAGTTTGCCCTTGGGATTGCTGGAAACCATAAGGTGGCTGGGCTCCAAACTAAGCCTGGGAGACAGGCTGCATTTGATAGGCTAGTTGCGATTGAGATCCACCCTGCATTTGAAGACCGGATTGGGTCTGGAGCCTGACCTGGGGCTGAAAATCGGGTTGAGCTTGAGAAACAACAATCATTTGAGTGCTCGGTTGAGCAGGCCCAGATGGATGTCCATGAGAGAATTGAGGCTGAGCCATCTGGCCAGAAGGTTGACCTAGTTGAGGCTGAGATTGACCCATTTGCTGAGAAGGGTAGCCTTGCTGGACACCGGGTTGGCCTTGTTGCATGTAAGGTTGTCCCGGATTACCAGAAGGTTGCGTGAAATAGGTAAAAGACAGACCACTAGAGGCTAAAGGTTGTCCCTCGAAGGGTTGTCCTTGTGGGCCTCCAGGTTTCCTTGGATAAGACTGTCCGTAATACTGCTGCCCATAGGAGGGTTGCGCATAAGACGGTTGGCCTTGATAAGGTGGTCCTTGAAGATGTGCAGGAGATACTTGGCCACTGCCATAACCAGTGGTGGTCCAAGCAACGGATAACAGGACCGTGACCTCAACCGCAGGCTGAGGTGGCAAAGGTCCGTGGTGATAGAGATGAGCCCCTCTAGAATCATAATAATGAAATGGATTTTGAGGATCCAGATTCTGAAGAGCATGCAGATATTGATCGTATGCCCCCCCTGCTGGAATGGAACCAGAAGAAGGTGGGGCACTTAGTGTAGGATCAACAACTCCGGATACAGATGCCGATGGGCCACTATTTTCCGACCCGGGAGAAGGTCCAGCAACAGTGGTCATAACTGAAGATGCAGTAACGACACCAACAACAGGAGTTGAAGAAGCCACACAGATAGTTGGAATAGTAGTGACTGAGGTGACAGACACATTGTGAATTTGAGGAATAAAAGACTCTGAGGTTGGAGTGACAGTGTGAGACCACATAGAACTCGTAAGGGGGTCCTAGAACCCATAGCATCCCTCAAAGCCTTATAGTGTGAAGGAAATGTAACACCAAGAAGGGTGATACGAAAAGGTGTAGTTTCCGTTGAGATGGGAATTTCACCACTCGTCGGAACAGATTCTTCACTCATGATAGGGGATGTGTCCTCCATATCAGAAGAAGACATTGGGACCGAAACGCTAAGAGGAGTACTAGGAATATCTTCTTCAGAAGGCTCCCAAACGGGGTTCCAGTGAATATCGTAAGTCTCGTCCTCTAGAGCATGAGAGTTAATCGATTGGATACTCGGAATAACAGGGAGAGTATCACTGACAACCGGTACCTCAGGAGCAACAGAAGAAGGAGACCCTTGGTCACTTGGAACGGGAGATGGGACCGGTGATTCCACCAGGATGATGATTCAAAAAACCCTAGGAAAACTAACGAGAAAGGACCCTACTCAAGCTAACGCAAACAAGATCTAATAGGGTAAATGTGAATCATGGCCGAATAAATTTTAAGACACAAGAATAGAACTTGACCTTTTCATCTTTAAAGAGTCGAGAAAAGGACAAAAAGATGACTCTAGTCGCCTTTGAATATTTAATGACCATGAAGTGACAAGTGCTCAGATGGACCTTTTCTTTTAGGGAGTCCGAAAAGGAACGAAAGTGACTACTCTAGAGAACTAGGCAGAAGGTTTACCAGAAAAATCTGTAAAACTGCATATACACCTTGGCAGTCATATGAAAACCAAGGACTTTCTGTAGGGCAGTCAATCTTCCCGAATGCTGTGTTTAGTGCGTTACGGCTTGTAAGGCACAATGCACAGCTTACTATGGATAAAGGATGATAACCTAGTGGGGTCTCCTAGAATATACTCGACGGTACATGGGAGCACAATTCCGTGCTAGGCCACTATTGAGGCACAGAAGGAGGAATCACCCAACCTTGAGTGGAAACAAAAGTGACTAGGTTTAAAGACGCCAAAGCACGTCTCTAGCCTAGACCTCTAAATAGTGTGCATTATGTTCCAATGCGTTGTTAGATTTATTCAGTTCATTTTAGAGTTGATCTTGCATTATGTTTTAGTTTTCAGGCCTTACTATATGTATATAACAAATCCTAGGATGCAGCTAGAATGAATGAAATATCCTTTCCTTCGATGAACACCTACCTACGGGGGGGTAGAGAGATCATTCCCAAACCAAGAAAACCAAGACAACAAAACAATCACTCAATGCAAGCAGACATCAATTCCTAAAGTGCACAGATACTACTAATGAGAGATTTAAACATTCTCTTTCCAATATGTAAACTTGAAATGCAAATTCACTTTCACTTTTGTATACTAAATGATTGAAATTCTTTTGATTTTGATGTCTCTAATTCTAAAAGAAGCAAATAAGCAACAAGCAAGTGTGGAAAAACAATTGATCCAAACAATTGTTATCTATGTTCAGGTAGTGAAGAGAAATCGAATCAATGCCAGAGATTGGTTCAATAACAGTCACTAAACAATCAACCAAAAACAAGCAAAGGGGAAGGCTCAATCAAACCAACAACAAGCTACAAATGAATCTTTGAGCAAACAAGAAACCAAGCGAAACTGATCCAAGAGACTTGAAACAATGAAACTAGGTCACAGAAGCAAGAAAACAAGATTCATTCAACAAAGCTCACAAGAGAGTGCCTCAACCTATAAACAGTGACAAACAAGTCATCAAGCAAGTGAGAACAACAAGGGACTAGCAGGATTGATGGACTCAGGAGGAAAAATTGAGAAAATCAATTCTACAGCAATTAGCGTGGGTGATACACAAGAAACAAGCACTGATAAAGAACATGCCGCAGCAACAGAGCGATGTCAGCGCGGAAGTACACGACTTTTCCGCGATGGTCCGATTCACAAAACCGTCGCGACTGTTAGGCGTAATTACGCGATGAACAAGATACTACAAAAGGGTGGACGCGATGACAACATGACTGTTAAATTTAAAGCCGCGATGATGTTCAAAACAGTAACAGGTGAACCAAAAACTCCCAAATCAAAGACAAACAATCCTTCAATCAAAAAGGGGTGTTCCTAGATCAAGCCAGGAAACTCAGAAGATCGGTAACTAATCCCCAAAACTTCAAAAGAGACCAAAAAACAAATAAATACAAGAGTAAACAAGAAAAGAACAAAGGCAGAAGCTCCCCAGCGGAGTCGCCAATTTATGATGCAGGAAAGTGTTCCCTCTGCGGACAGAGGCAACCCCTCTAGCCCTAGAGTGGGTCTAGTCACAAACAAGGACAGATCAACAATAGCTTTCCTTAAACAGTCATAGTTGGAGGCCTACCTCAACCGGTGGTCGATGGAGTTCCGTTGCGCTGCTCCAACTTCCGCTTCCTTCTCCTAACGAGTGATCAACCTGAAACAATGTAAAGGAAATACAACAAAGCACGTAACCGGAACAACAATGATCTATTTACTCATAAAGTCAAGAAGTCATGAGCTATCAAGTACATTACATACAAGACACAGGAAAACATCATTGATTGTATTAATAATGAAATAAGAGTAAGCTTACAACCAAAGTCTTGACATCACAAGCCTTCTCAGAAGGGTCCAGCCAGAATGTTCCTCAAGCATTCACTCTTTGAAGATGGATCTCCCAACATACAAGTCTCTCTCACTCACAAGTTTTACACAAGATTAATGGAACTTCACAACCTTCCACAAGCTATCAACAATCCCACACTTGTCACACTCACACCAGCTATCTAGAAAACTCACAAACACTAACAGCACTGCTCCACTAGCCAACTATCAACAACCATTCCAAAAACTAGCTGCACATAGCAATTGTGAGAGTTTAAATAAGAGAAGGAGTCTCCATAAAAGGTGGAAGAGTGAGCTTATCTCCAAGGAAGGTAGCACAAATGACGGAATAACCATGCCAGAGAAAGGAGGGCGACATAAACTATGCCAACAACCAGGTCTGGAGTCATCTGGAAGGCTGACTGTTGGAACAAATTCACCCAATCTGGATCATCACGGGGGCATAATTGATCTTCTGCGCTGACATTGCTATTGAACAACATAGCTAGTTAGGCCATCGCTGAAGATTACAAGCGACCTCGCACTGGCACATAAAATCGGACCATTGTGGGAATCAGGTGTACTTCCGCGATGGCAATGCTTCCGGACTGTTTAAGAGCGCCCTTCAACACGTTTATTTAGCCAACAGACGTGATGAGGCAGATAACTTAGGAAAAGTGGGTCATTTGGCAAAATCAGAGAGCATTTGTCTAACATGAGCATGAATGACTTTGGACACATGACACAGTAGGAAGACAGGGATGAAGACAGTGACAAATTACTGTGTAACACAACTATCGGGAATTGAGAATGGAGATGAGCCTATGAATTGGAGGAAGGGTTTTGGAGGAAGGGTTGTGTGATGTGCAACTCTTCGTTGTTCGCATCGCAAATGATTATATCGCCAATATAATTCAATTATTGTCTACCGTTACAGCTCTTGAAGGGTATTCGATGCAACCGAAGAAAGAATTGTCTGTTCAGGCTGCATATTTATCTATTATCGCTGGACATCTATATAAAATGGGATCTGATGAAATACTGCATAGGTATGTTCCAGAGTATGAGAGGCAGAGTATTCTGGCAGAAATGCATGGAGGAGTAGTAGGAGGACATTATGCAGGACGAGCAACTGTGTAGAAGATCATACACGTAGGACTTTGGTGGCCGACTGTGCATAAGGACTCCAAAATATATTGTAGGGCGTGTTATGTCTGCCAAAGGACTGGGAGACCATCGCGAAGAGATGAATTTCCATTAAATCTGCAAGTGGCGTTGTAGGCATTTGATAAGCGGGCAATAGAATTTGTGGGACCAATACATCCACTAGGGAACAAGACAGGAGCCAGGTATATCATTACCATGGCTGAATACTTGACCAGGTGGGTAGAGGCACAACTTGTAAAAGATTGTAGCGTTGCTACCACTGCGAAGTTTACTTTTGAGTATCTCTTGTCACGATTCAGATGCCCTAAGATCCTAATGAGTGGTAGGGGCACACACTTTTTAAATGAAACAATTGGTGCATTTCTGGAGGAATTCCAAGTATATCATTAGAAGAGTACGCCTTATCACCCTCAAGCAAATGGCATAGTAGAAGCCTTTAACAAAATTCTCGAAAGTGCTTTGACGAAGATTTGCAACGTGGAGCAAAATTACTAGGATTTGCGCATACCAGCGGTGCTCTGGGCGTACAGGACTACCTGCAAAAATTTGACAGGAAAAACACTGTTCAGACTGGTATATGGGCAAGAGGCTATAATGCCCATGGAGTACATAGTGCCAAGTTTATGGATTGCAGCAGTTATAGACATGGCTGATCATGATACCATGGAAGAACGGCTCACACAACTCGATGAATTAGAGGAGGATCACTTCTTTGCTGGATTTCATCAGCAGGCGCAGAAGGACCGTGAAAAGGCATGGCATGATCACCATACCAAACAACGTACCTTTAAGGTTGAAGACCTAGTGTTGCTATATGATAGTAAGTTCACAAAGTTCCCGGGCAAATTTCAAATGCATTGGCTACAGCCATATGTTGTGAAGGAAATTACAGATGGAGGCGCAGTTCAACTTGGGAAGATGAATGGGGAATTATTTCTGGGAAAATTCAATGGAAGTCGCTTGAAGTTGTACAAGGGTGATCCTGCCCCTGCGCAATGACTATATGGTTGCGGGGTAGTCTTAGTACTCTAGGTAGCTGCAAGGAAGAACGAGACTTTAAACTACATTGCTCAAAAGTTCGATAGGCAAAGTGAAGGGACTACATGACAAACTGAAGGATGGCGCTGAGAGGAGATGCACTAGGTGGGTGGGCCTCGCGCAGCCTAGCCAAAAAGTAATTGTTGGAAGCATTGTAGCTTATTGGATGGAGAATTTTCCATTGAAAGGAGTGGGGGGGAAGAATTTATGCATCATATCTTTGGAAATATGTCACCAAATGGGCATTAATGACCAAGAACTAGAGGGAATAGTCAGATTTGAATTCAAATTGGTCTATAAATATGACATACCGCTCCACATTCGAACACTTTTCTTCTTGAGAGTTTTACTTAAGATTTTTTGCATTGATTTGTGCCATGTATAGTGCTATATGTCTAAGCCGGATTGGGAGGAAATTATTTCACGACTGGAGTTTGCAAACTTTCATGATTACTTTCATCAGAGCTTCATTGAGAGAATGAATGGAACTCGCCCTGAGATGGAGCCAGCGCTATCTGAGGTAGCTCTAGCCGAACCTATATCTACAAGATTGCCTACTACTACACCTAGGTCACCAAGGCCTCATCCATCTACCTATACAAAGTAGAAGAAGCCTCAACAAGTGTTGGTGTGGAAATCACTGAGGAAAAACCCGACATAAATCTGCTAGAAGGGAAAAATGGATAAGTCCAAACAACCGACGGAGCCACTAGATCTGGATGAGGAGAAACTACGCGGAGGAATAGAAGAGCTTGATGCAAAAGAGGTTGAACCAATAACTCGGCTACCGAAGTACATAAAACCTAGAAAATCCATGGTGAAGGTGCGCAAAGATCCATATGCTACGAAGTTCATGGTCTTTATGCATTTACTACTGGAGAATTTGCTGTTTGAAGGTCCGTTGTTGGGTTCGATACCAAATCTGAAAATGGAGGATTGGGACCTTGGGGACCACAAGAAAGTTCCTCAATTAGCACCTTAAAAGTACCTCAAGAAGGTATATTATGTAGAGTCGGGCGTCATGTGCCATGAACCAATGAACTGACTGGCTGGAGTTGGGGGCGCGGGGCTCCTAAACATGTTGTGGGTGCCACACTTCATTCGCACCAATATTAGCACCATCTGTGTGCACCAGTTGCTGACACTGGTGCACGATGGGTGTCTCTGCCTAGCAAAACCCATCCTGATCACAGACATGTTGATCCTGTTAGGTTCCTATACCAATAGGTTTCATTTTTCATGATTAACAGTGGAAGTGCCAAATATGTTCATCTTTTCAGGCTGCAAAGGTTCCATATTTTGTTAAAAGGTATTAGTGAAAAGTTAAAAATTGTGAAGAGGGTATGCCCTAAAAGAATTATCAAAGGGAAAAAAGAGTAAATTGGTCAGAAAAAATGATAAAAATGAACCCCAAAGAAAGACCAGGAAAGTGGCTAGTTCAAATGCCACTGCTAGTTTGATGGATGGCCCAACAGTTCAATCCGGACCATGCCATGGTTTAAATTGCTTGTTATAGACTAGAGAATGAATATCTGTCCAAACAGTTCAAGCTTGACAGATCAGTAGCTAGGTAGAGAAATTGAGGAGCCCAATTGCTTAATCTGGGCCCTTGGAAGAGAAAAGGGTAGATTTAGATAGGAGGGTAGTCAAAAGAAAAAAGGATAATCAGGGTATGCAAGTCTAAGTGCACCCATTCAAAAGGAAGAAAAAATGTTAGGTGTATTAGGCTAGGCAGGTAGTTTGAGGTTGCAGAAAGCAAGGTTTTGAGCACCTGATGTATTGTCAGTTATAGCTTGTCTCATCAATGAAAGAAATACCAAAGCAGTGGTTTGATGGCAGAATGATGGAAGCATGTCTAACTCCCTTTCACACCCCCCCTCAAAAGTTTCTCACTAACACCCCTGAAGGACCTTGGGATCTGCCCAACCAGTCCTGTTATCACTTCATTTTTGTAAAAATACTAAGTCAAGCTTTGACTTTCTTCAATGTAAAGAAGCCACATTTCTTGTGTAAAATAATTTCTCCATTTCCCATTCAAATCACATGTCTAAGTTTCAAATCATAAACTTGGCATCATTCCCCTTACATTTTCATTTCGCAAAATCATATTAACTTCTAATCCTATTATCTAGTTCCCTAGATCATTTCCTTATCCCCATTGTACAAAAAACTATATAAAATCCCAAAATGTATTAAATATCCCACCCTATGGTAGTATAGCCATATAAATATAGTTCAGGGGAATAATAGTCCACTCGGGACTACTATTAACCCTTCCGTGTCCTCACCCGGAGTTAATTTAACCTCTGGTTAAATTAATAACCACTCCCCTTTACCCTTAAACCTTAAATGTTCTACCCTTTTTGCGCTCTTTGTTCATATTGGGTGTTCAAATGTTTATTTAAACATTAAACACTTCCGGCGCAAATAACCTGCAAAACCCACAAACCTAAAGTTTTGAACCCCGCCATATAAACAAATGATTTAAATACTCGGCGGGCCCCGCAGATTATCGTACCCGCAGCTCCGCGCTCCGTCAACCCTTCGATCCGCCCTCCCAGATCCAACGGCCCACGTGCATTTCAGAGCCGCCCCGACGTCCGACGCTTAGCCTCTGATAGGCTAGCGGTTTCTCCACCATACCAAAGACGCGTGTCTCCATGCGATTGCATCGGAGTCCCTCTGACAAATACCGCTCCCATACAGAAGGCGGTCCGATAAAACCACAAACCGCCTTCTGTCTCTCCGCCCCCGACGTCAGCGCCACGTCGCCTCTTACATCACTCTTGCGTCAACCCACTGTCGCCCAGTGTCATGTGCCACGTCGTCGGCCCAGTCAACTGCCACGTCACCCTGCTATACCCGGGACCCGCCAATGACGTCATGCTGACGTCATATCAAAAAAGGTGCCAAAATGCCGCCAAAGCCCAAATTTGTGTTGAAAGGGGTAAAAAACGTCGTTTTTATTTGTTTTTTATGCAAACGAATGTTGCAAACTTTTGCATGCCACTTATGACCAGTGCACATTCAACGTGCCCGACAGTCACCAGGGCCTGCTCGACTTGCAATTCGACCTGTTCGGCCTCTGTCCATTGCTATTCACCACAACATTTCTCCAAGTGAACAGGTATTTACCCGAAAAGCACCAGTAACCCTGTTTTTCATGATTTCTCTGCAAAATTAGCCAAATACACCTGAAAATCCACATTGAAACATATTGACACCTGCAACCTTCTCCTCTCTGCCCCACGTAACTTCATTTGTAGCCAAAACCTGGCATCTTTGCCCTCCCCTGATAAAACTGCCACCGCCAGCTCAAATTGCAGCTCTAGTTTACCCGCGGAATCACTAAGAACAGGTTGCTAAAGCCCTTTATTTTTCCCCTTTCTAGTGTACCAATTGCAGAGCCTTGCACAGTCTTCATTTTATTCAGTTTTACTCCTCAAAAACAGCTCTGTATAGAACTTGAAACTGTGAGTTCCTTGTCCAGAAGACCATTATCAGAACTTTGTTTTCTGCTCAAATACAGGCCTAATCCAACTACAATCTTTGTTGAAACATGGAGGCCCCAGTTGCCCTTAACGTTGCTCCATTAAATGCACCCCATAGACAGCTAGAATGGCTTCCACTGGCAGATAGGGATTATCAAATCAACGATATGGAAGGAGTGAAGCCTCATCTTCAAGCCTTTTGTGAGATAAGGAATAAGTTCAGAAACAAGACTAATCCATTAAGAATATGGGAGTCCAACATGCCCATGTACTATTTGCCCTCAGTAAATGTTTTTCCTGACCTCATCCATCACTGCTGTTCTAATTATGACCCTGTTCATAGGGCAGTGATGAGCCCTGCTGGTAAAGTCCTCTTCTACATTACTCCTCAGTCTATCAATGAGATGTTGCAATTCAAACCAACTCAGCCATTGGTCCCCCTTTCCCTGAAGAATATGATAGATCAAGCATCAAAATTTCCCTCTGCAGAGATTGACCGAATTGCTAAGTTGTTTATGCCCCCAGATTGTTTCTCTAGATTTACAATTCCTTATCTCCATGTTGCATTTACTGAGGAGGGAAAAATGATCATAGATATGATCTCCTACATCCTGGGATTCAAAACAAGTGAGATTGTAGACAGTACTAGCTTTGCCTTGATGTCTATCTTCACTCCAGGACAGCCCCCTGCTGTCCAGTATGATTATGCCACCTACATTGCTGATAAGATTCATGAGCAATTCATGAGCCTAGAAAGGGAAAGGGTATTCAAATACACCTCATACATCTATCATTTGCTGCTGTATTATCAGTCTGAGAGTTTCCCAGTTCTCCTCAAAAAGTTGGATGTAAGAGGGGAGAGGAGGTCAGTCATATTTTGGTCATCAGTATTCCATCATATTAATTACTCCCCATACACATACTGTGAGTTCATTGACCTATTTATCTATCCAGCTACCTGCTTGTTGTCAACAGATCCTCCCCCCAGACTCACTGATGAGATGCAGAAGATTCTACAGCTTTCCAAAAGCTACAACATCGGTGACTGGTATTTCTACCAAAACCACACCATAATCAGGGTCTATGGTTGTGAATTAGTCCCCTACCGACTGCCCAAATATGTCCCCATGAGACTATTTGCCTTAGAATAATTTCGGGAATTTGGTAATGCAGATATGGTGCATTTCTTTGGCAAAAGTAAAAAGGCACAGCTAAAAGTAAAAAATCAATTGGGTCCCATTATTTTCAATAAGAGGGAAGAAGCATGGAAGGATGCTGACCAGATCCTAGGGGAGAAATTCAAGCTAAAAACAAGCTTTTATTGGGCACCATATGACCCCAATCACTTTATAAGCCTTAGAAGAATCAAATACAGGCTTGCAGCATATGAACACTACACTATCCCTCAAATTGAGCAATTTGCTAATCAACAAGAGTGGGTAAAGGGCACTCTAGTTGAAGAATTCACTGAAGAAGAAATAACAGAAAAAGCAATCAAGAATCTGGAAAAATCTATTGACTTGGAATCTTGTGAATAGGTGTTTTTTACAGCTCCTCGGTACGTTGGAGAAGGCACCTCTTCTGCCACGCCCCACCAGCAACCGGCCCAAGAAAGTACCTCACCTGCAGCAACGGATAAAGGCAAAGAGATGCAACATTCAGAAGAACAAGTGCACGATTTGGGACAGCAAGAAACAATGGCAGATCAGCCAGTTTCTACAGATGAACAAAGCCAAGGGCAAGACCCTTCTACACAAACAAATGTGACAGAAATTCCAGTATTGCAGACACCTCTAAATGAGGAAAGAGCGAAGAAGAGAGATAGGCAGGAAGAGACCCCTCCAGGGACATCTACAGATCAACAAGGAGAAAAGAGACAAAGGTTAAATCCTTTTTCAGAGGAAGAAATGCCAGAGGGACCCACAGAACAACAAATTCCCACAGGCATGGAGACATCGGCCAGTTCTTTTCAGCAGGAGCAAGAGAGACAGCAGGGAGTGGAAGTAACATCCACAAGGCAACATGGCAAGCAGCCCTCTAATATCAAAAAAGCATTCACTGATATCAAAGCCAGGAATGAACCAGTGAGACTACAGCTTTACAACCAGCTAATAAGGATGGCCCCTACCAATCAGCAAAGGCTAATGGCGGCCTATGACATCCAGGAAGGAAGAATGACCCTCGGTCACTTCAGACCTACAACTCAGCAACCCCAATCAGCTGCTGATTACATTAGAACCAATCTGGAAGTGTTTGCCAAGGATATCCATCCGATGGACCAGATTGAATTGCACAAGCAGACTGGGGAGATGGTATATGCTACTCTAGCAGATAAGACATTGTTAGCCCACAGATTGCAAAACTCTTTGCACAACACTGCTGCACAACTTGAGTTGGAGAAAGCTTCGTCACAGGCCAAGGACAATAGAATCAAGTCCTTGGAGGGGATTGTTGTGGAGGTAAATCCCCTCTGCGGACAGAGACGATCCCTACTAGCCCAGATCGGGTCTAGCAGCAATCACACAATGCTATCACGCAAGTTCCTAATTTCAAATACAAAGTAGATGGTGAGAACCTACTTGGATTCCAACGCTAGTGTTCGTAGAAGAGATGTCACCCTCATTCCTTTGCTTTGGCCGGTCACGATCCCCACGATCTCCGTGATTGGACACCTACACATGCAAAGAACAACACGAAAACAAGCATAAAATCTAGTAGATGCAATTATATATTAGTCAGAAAAGATATAACTCAACATCAAACATAAAACAATGAGAGTGGAACCATAATGATAGTCATCTATTATTAATAAATAACAAAGAAGAATACAACCATTGTTCTGACGTCAAATCCTCCTTTGGCTGGGTAGTCAGCTACACAAGTCTTGCAAAGCTTGTTGGGATAAGGAACAAGCATCTCTCTCTTTGGGTGACAAGAATCTCCTTACTTAGATTTGGCCTTATGGGTGCAAAGAAGGCTCTTGCAGCTTCAAACTCTCTATGCTAGAACTGGAGCTATTGAAACTATGACTATGACTATGACTATGACTAGATTGCTCAAGGCATAGAGGCAAGCTTTTATAGATAGAGAAGAAAGAGATAGGATCAATCACATTATTCATGGGATTGGCTTTATCACTTGGAAGCTTCCATGAAAGGTGGCAAACCACTTTCCCTTCTATGGAGATTCGAAGCCAAACCATCCTAGCTCAACATAGATTCAGTTGTTGAATGGGTTGAAGAGAACCTTCGGGAGTTTGTTGGCTAGAAACTTTACTCAATTCGGTTGGCCTGAGTGCGACTCTGAGACAGAGCGCCAATAGCGCGCCCTTTTTAGAGGATTTCCCTCATTGGCGCGGGCAATGAACTGCGGACCCGCACTAATGCAAAAAGAGCTGTTTTCATGGAGATTTTGCAGGAGATGTCTTCAGGGCAAATGAAGTCCATACTTAGAGGAATATGATGTAAGTGGTTTCAAGTCATGTCACTTCTCACAGGTCCCGAAATGAGTTCTCCAGTGTGAGGGTGAGGGGTAAAAGGGACAGTGACAAACGGTGACAAATTTCTGTGTAACAGATGCCCCCTAAAGCATGAGGCCCGAGAGAGAGAGGGGTGAAATGATTTACAAGAACATGCGTGACTGAAAACACCGCCACCGGAGAACCTGCGTAAAGAAGTACAATTGATATCTCAAGTACATGATATATGTGGTATGGGCGCAGCCATCCATAATAGAGTACATAATAATCTAGATCCAAGGTATGGGCGCAACCATCCAGTGAGGATCGATAAATAGACTCAGGCATGGTCGCAGCCATCCAGTGAATGAGTCATGTAATGAACATAATGATCCACAAATCGCAGCTTGGATTCCAATAGACAAAATCCAGGGTCTTGCGCTCCATCTCGACCCGAACAAAGTACAAGTTCAGGCATGCGAATACATGAGTTGAAGTCGAACATGCATGAACATCGTCTGATTCCCAGTAAATGATGAAAACTGTTAACAGACGCGAGAGGCACCACCAATAATGACAATGGCCATCAAGGTACTATAGGTACAATCTACGGCGTGCGAATCAATGAGTTGGCGTCGAACACCCATAGAATCATTCGATCGGAGGCCAATGATGAAAACCTCACATCGAACGCGAAGAACCTGCCATTGAGGCATGCAGGCTCCAAGGCACCAAAAGGGAGTCTCTAGATCAGCTTCCTGGATAATGAGCTGAAGTCGACAGGAAGTGACCTTGATCAAAGGTGGGCCATAACGTTTCCCACATCAGTGACACGAGACAGAGGAAGAATGTTGTGGTGAATCAAAATTATGTGAGGTATCAGAGGAGGTTGTACTGCTACAGAGGTCAACTTCTCTTGAACATATCGGCGGCACGATAGTGGACTTGGCAGTATTTGACATCAAATGAGCAGAGGTCATGGTGACAAAGAAATGGGTAGATGAGAGGTCAAACAGGATCACCCAAACCCACGGAGGCTAATGTGAAACAAGATGAGATGTTCCCACCCAGACACGAATGCAGACTAGTGCCATGTTCAAGAGCGACATACTGCTGACACGACAATGATTATGGATCCGTTTTCCCCACCATTTCTGGCTAGTACCCCAGTTATTTTTAACAAGCTTGACGGGGATAACATATGCTTGTAAGGCGTCATTATGACAGAATCTGATGTCATTAAGCTTTAACGAGTCTGACAAAGGAAGAACTCGGCGTCTTTTCCTGTTTAGAGAGTCTGAAAAGACATCAGAAAAGTAAACTCTAGGGGGGTCCTTTTTCGTAAAGTTGTGTCTCTCGAGCCCGAAAAAGTATAAAACAATGCTCGAAAGAACCGCCCGACCATTACGATCGAGGAGTAATTTTCATGAGTAGTGATATCGATCTGAAAAAGTAAAAAAGCGATCGACATCACGTCGTTTCGTAACCATTAACGAACCGGAAACGACAAGGGTCCGACAATCTTTTCGTCTTTACATGGTCGGAAAAGGGTTTAAAGACGACCGCCTCTTATTTATATTTTAACGAGTCAAGAGGGATAACTCGGCGATCTTTTCATATTTAGACGGCCAGAAAAGAGCTAAAAGTAGACCTCCATTTTTATTCTCTTTAACGAGTAAAAAAGGAAAAATACTCGGCAATCTTTTCATATTTTACGAGTCAGAAAAGGAGCTTAAAGGTGACTCATCCTAGAGGAACGAGTGGTATAAAGGGTAGCAACTGGTTCTGACAATGGTGGAATTGCTCAAAACATGTAATGGTCAAGAGGTTGGCTAACAAAACCACTCATCGCTGCGGTTCCTCAGGAAAGGATAAACAACCAAGTGAAAGCATATGATCGGCCAAAGAGATGGTGGCGACGGAATGAAAACAACCAAGGCTCATCTAGCAGAATTCAGCGGATAAAAATGGCAATCACGAGATATAAATCGGGTATGGGTTCATTTTTACACAAGCTTGAACCATGGAGAACTTTTCTTGGATTCGGTTTCATGTTTACACAAGCTTGAAACGAAAAACTATGCTTGTTATGAGTTCGCATGCCCCCAGCATAATAACGCAAATCGAGGTACATGCCCCCCAAGCTTCATTGCATTCAACAAAGTGGATGGAATGAAGGTTCACTCTCAAGATCTATGAAAGACTCGACTTATATTGTACGAGATCTTAATCAAAGACTCGATTTGGAAAAGGAGGAGTTGTTTCATTTTTTAATGAGGTTAACATAGTAAAAGAACTATCCTCAAAACCCTTGTTTCATTTTTTAACGAGCTTGACACAAGATCAGGAACTATGCTCTGACCAACTTGTTTCGTTTTTTAACGAGGTCGCCACAAGATCAAAACTATCCTCGGGCCAAGCCTAGTTTCATTTTTTAAGGAGCTTGACATAGGAAAGGAACTATGCTCCGTCCAAACCTAGTTTCATTTTTTAAGGAGCTTGACACCGGAAAAGAACTATGCTCCACCCGAACTTCATCATAATGAATAGAAAGTCGGGGCTTCCAAGATTGCCACTCCCGGTGGAAGGGAAACATCTTGGAAGTCAGGGCCCAATGCCCCCAGGACACTATGCACGATGGCGACATCACTGGATCCAGGCATGGGATAGGTGGCCACGTAGTTGATCTGTGGTGGTGTAGATGCAACTGGTGGATGAAAACTAGGAGGGGACGACAATGGCGCAGGAGGCATCGAGGGACTAATGAATGACATTTGATCGATAGTCACAATTCTTCCATCGTGCGGAAAGCAAACCACACGGAAAAGCGAAGAAACAAGGGCCCCCATGGCGTAAACACAGTCACGACCAAGGAGAAGACTAAAGTCTAAAACACCTTGGGTAACCAAGACATCTATATAGACGGTTTTGCCTCCCAAAGTAATAGGGAACTTCGGGAGAACTCCTAGAGATGGACAGGCTCCTCCGTCGAAGGCGAACAGATTCTGAGTGACTGGCCCAAGCTGCGGGGAACCTAAAGCTTGCCAAGTAGTGTACGGCATAATACTGACAGACGCCCCTTCATCCAAAACAGTGCCAGGTACTGCCTTAGCACAGGCATGTACTGTGATCTGGAAAGGCATATGGGATGGAAGGCGACCGGTGATCAGGCGATTCCAATCAAAGGAAGAAACCAAACTACTTGGTGGGGGAATCGTATGACTGCCCCCATGTGCTAAAGGAACCGAAGGAGAACCTTCGGGAGCAGCTGGGTTAGGAGAGTCATTTCGGGACTCAGGAGAATCTGAAGAGACGAGAAGAACATGGGTGTGATTCTCTTCCGAAACAGAGTGAGCGAGCGGCGGACTCGAGTCGACACTCTTTCCGACCAATGGTTGGTCTGGAACAGGCTGGGGATAGCCGGGTTCGGGAAGAGGGGCCTGGACAAGAGAAGAATTTGAAGCAATCTCTTTGTCAGCAGGGGGACGATCTGCAGCTACAGAGAGACGTTGATAACCAACGAGAAGTTGGGGTGAAGGAGGTGTAAGACTTTCCAAGACAACGGAGGCTTTATCCATGATTGGACAAAGGTGAAGGGGATGATTGCCTTCACAAAGTCTATAGGGGATTCGAATCTTCCCTTTTCCCTTACCATTCCCAACTGATAAGGTAGCATCGCCGTGAGCTTCAGAGGATGATGAAGGGCGGGCCGGATCGCGAGACCATACTTCTAGTACCCTGGGAATGCTAGGACAATCGCGAAGAAGATGGTCCTCCTTGCATAATCGACAAGGAAACTTGACCTTCCGTGGAGGAGCGGAAGGGGGCCCGACTTTAGGTGTACACGGAGTAAGAGCTGTACTTCTAGCCTCTCCCTTGGGAGCCTTCTTCTTGTTCGTCTTCTTCTTCTTCTTCTTAGCCACCTGGTTACTCGAATCTAGACTTTCGCCAGGTGAAGTAGAAGATGAGGACGTAGAAGTGGGTGTAGAAGGGGAGAGATCCACCTTAGAATCAACATGATGTTGTTCAGGTGGAGGGACTGATTGATCAGTAGGTGAGACGGCAGGGACCAGAGAGGTTGAGAACAACCAAACCGGCAACCCAACAGTTAACCCTGGGAGGGACAACGTTGCCATATAAGGAGCACCAACATTTCCAAAAGGAGCGAAATGACCAGGGTTCCCGTCAGAGGGGGTCCCTGGGTTGGTGAACCCCGAAAAATTTGCCATCGAGAACGAAAAGAAGCCTACTCAAGCTAACGCACACAAGATCTAACCAGGTAATGTTTATCGTGGCCAAATGAATTTTAAGACGCAAAGACACAACTTGACCTTTTCATGTTTTAAGAGTCGAGAAAAGGACAAAAAGGTGACTCTAGTCGCCTTCGAATGTTTTATGAGCCCGAAGTGATAAACTGCTCAAGTGAGCCTTTTCGTTTAAGGAGTCTGAAAAGGATCAAAAGTGACTACTCTGGAGAGACTAGGCAAAGGGTTTACCAAACAAATTCATAAAACTGCATATACACCTTGGTAGTCATATGAAAACCAAGGACTTCCCGTACGGCAGTCAATCTTCCCGAATGCTGTGTTCGGTGCGTTACGGCTTGTAAGGCGGCAGACACGGCTTCCTGTGGATAAAGGATGATAACCTAGTGGGGTCTCCCCTATATACGTGACGGTACGTGGGAGCTCAAGTCCGTGCTAGACCACTATCGAGTCACAAAAGGAGGAATCACACAACCGTAGTGTGAAACAACAGTGACTAGGTTTAATGACGCCGGAGCACGTCTCTAGCCTAGACCTCTAATTAGTGAGCATTATGTTCCAATGCATTTTTAAGTTCATTCAGTTCATTTTATGGTTGATCTTTAGTTAAGTTTCAATTTCCAGGTCCTACCGTATGTAATCTCTCACAATTCCCTAAATGCAAGCTATATGCCAAAGAATGTCATTTCGTTCGATGAATACTAACTACGAGAGAGTTGAGAATTTTTCAAACAAAACGACCACAATCAAGAAGCACTCTAATGCAGCTAATGACAAATAAACGAAACTTTTCTTTGTTTTAAATCACTTAATCAATGAAAAGCTTCTAATTTCAATTAACTAATGCAACGCAAAAGAGATTATTCGTTTTTCTTTTTCAATGACAACGTGCACTAAACAAATTTTGAGAGATAGTAACACCGAGCAAAAGATCAATTTCACTCAATGAGAACACAATCGAATCCCCAAAACACCAAAACAGTCCTTCAAGAAGAAAGCACAAAGACCTCTATGAGCTATGTAATCTAAGCCCAAACGAAGCCAAGTGAAACCCAAGCGAAAAAGAAACAAATCACTCGGAAAAAGCTTTAACAACTACCGAGCAAACGCAAAAGTAATCGCAAAGTAGACTGGACGATCAAAGAACCCAAGACTCCTACGGAAGGCTCGATGCACCAAGCCACTAGATGCCCTAGGGCTAAAAAGTGTAATCGATAGAAAAAGGCAAACACCCGAAGGATGAAGGTCTAAAACCAGTCAAACCAGGATCAAATACACTCCAGTAATTGAAAAAGACACAGCAAGACACAAAATCCAAGCTCAGAGGGCTTAAGGACAAGCAAACTGAAAAGTTGATAGGCCTGGCGCGACTGTCAGGCTGCAACTCGCGCTTTTATAGGATTTGCGCGGGTTGTCTTTGAGCAACTTGCGCCAATTGGCGCGAATGTAAGGCTAGAAAGCACGCTAATCGAGTTGGCTTAGTCAAAAACAAAAGCAAGCGACTCAGGGCTTGAAGACAGTATCTAGGTAAACCAGGAAGCAAGAAACAGCAAGAAATCCAACCCAAAAAGCTATCTAAGCAATCAAATCAAGAAAAACCAAAGAGACAAGACAAACTCCAAGTTGTTTAGTCCGTAAACCGAGCCGGAGATTGACTGAAGTGGCGTTGATCTACTTTGCTAATGCAAAGCAATAGCGTTTCGAAGGCTACCTGGCCGTACTTCAGGCTCCGTCTAAAGTTTACAAATCAAACAACAAGATCTCCCCAGCGGAGTCGCCAAATCGTTGTGGAGGTAAATCCTCTCTGCAGATAGAGACGATCCCTACTAGCCCAGACCGGGTCTAGCAACAATCACACAATGCTATCACGCAAGTTCCTAATTGCAAATACAAAGTAGATGGTGAGAACCTACTTGGATTCCAACGCTAGTGTTCGTAGAAGAGATGTCGCCCTCGTTCCTTTGCTTTGGCCGGTCACGATCCCCACGATCTCCATGATTGGACACCTACGCATGCAAAGAACAACACGAAAACAAGCATAAAATCTAGTAGATGCAATTATATATCAGTCAGAAAAGATATAACTCAACATCAAACATAAAACAATGAGAGTGGAACCATAATGATAGTCATCTATTATTAATAAATAACAAAGAAGAATACAACCATTGTTCTGACGTCAAATCCTCCTTTGGCTGGGTAGTCAGCTACACAAGTCTTGCAAAGCTTGTTGGGATAAGGAACAAGCCTCTCTCTCTTTGGGTGACAAGAATCTCCTTACTTAGATTTGGCCTTATGGGTGCAAAGAAGGCTCTTGCAGCTTCAAACTCTCTATGCTAGAACTGGAGCTATTGAAACTATGACTATGACTATGACTATGACTAGCTTTCTCAAGGCATAGAGGCAAGATTTTATAGATAGAGAAGAAAGAGATAGGATCAACCGCATTATTCATGGGATTGGCTTTATCACTTGGAAGCTTCCATGAAAGGTGGCAAACCACTTTCCCTTCTATGGAGATTCGAAGCCAAACCATCCTAGCTCAACATAGATTCAGTTGGTGAATGGGTTGAAGAGAACCTTCGGGAGTTTGTTGGTTAGAAACTTTACTCAATTCGGTTGGTGCGAGTGTGACTCTGAGACAGAGCGCCAATAGCACACCCTTTTTAGAGGATTTCCCTCATTGGCGCGGGTAGTGAACTGCGGACCCGCGCTAATGCAAAAAGAGCTGTTTTCATGGAGATTTTGCAGGAGATGTCTTCAGGGAAAATGAAGTCCATACTTAGAGGAATATGATGCAAGTGGTTTCAGGTCATGTCACTTCTCATAGGTCTCGAAATGAGTTCTCCAGTGTGCGGGTGAGGGGTAAAAGGGACGGTGACAAACGATGACAAATTGCTGTGTAACAGGGATTATCATAGAGCTGGGACATGATCCCTCTGATCCCAAGGGTGTGCAAGCTTTAATTAAAAAGAAGGATGAAGACATAGCTGCCCTAAGAAGACAAATCAGACTGTCACCCACATTGCATCCTAAAGCTACAGAACTGGCACAACAGAAAGAGAAGCAGGATTTGGTAGCTTTGCTTACAACCTTACATAAAAGGTTGATAGAGACAGAGAGTTCCTTGGAGGCATCATGACAGGGAAGACAGGGAGAGTTGGCCCCTCAGCCAATTCAAACAGCTCAGATTCTTACAGCTGCTCCTCCCACAGCCACCACAACAGTCCCTCGCACTGTTACAACATCAGAAGCATGCACTTCATGTTCAGTACCCGTTTCAGCCACTACTTCAGCACCTACAGAGCAAGGCACCAGCTTGAAAATGGACAATATGATGAAGGAGATAGAAGCTCTGGAATTGCAAATGACAGAATTGAGAGAAACCAAGGAAAGGTTGGCTACAATTGAGGGAAAATATGAAAAATCAAAGCAGGATGTAGCTGAGAAGACAAGAGAAGTCAAAGCCTTGGAAAGAAGAATAAAGGAGCTGGAGAAAGAACTCACTTTTGATAGGACTCTAGCAAATATCAAGAAAATTTTGTGGGCCAAAATTGGCCAATCCATTACAGACCAATGGCAATCCATTGAAACCATTCATGAGCAAATGGATTTGATAAACTTGGCTCAGTTTGAAAACCAAAAGGCTAGAGCATTTTTAAGAAATATGCCCAAGCAAGCAAATAGAATGATCCAATTTTTGAATACTCTTACCAAAGGGCAGCTGACAGCATTAGGAATCAGTAACAAGACTGAAACTACTTTGCTAATAAAAAAGGTGTTAACCCTTAGGAATTTTGTGCAGGCATTGGACAGAAAATGCCAAGAAATGCAAAAAGAGGTGGATGAGTTCCAGACAAAGATTATGGCATTACATAGCAGAGGGCTACCAAGTTTATTAACCAGTGCTAGAAGACTGTTGTCACATGACCTTTATGCCAACAGAGTGAATAATTTTGCTGCCAACCAAATCACCGCTTCCTCATGTACTTCAGAAGATACAAGGCCTCCATCAGGACAGAGTGTCTTCGATAAATTGGAAAATCTATTCTACATTGCACATGAGATAAACCACCTGTTCGAATTCCAGCCCACTTTCCATAGATGCACAGAAGCTGAGGAAACACTGATAAATATACAAAGGCATCAGCTACCTACAGAGGATTGGTGGAACGGGATGATAGAGACATTGCTCAGGTGATTTTGTTTATTAATTCTTTTTTGATCAAGCTACAGTTCAGCATATACAGATGGCACGATACACCTGTCAAAGGTAAATCAGCATAAAGCAAAATTGAAATGATAGCTACAGCTTATCAAATGATAAGAAGCCGAGCACACAGGATGGAGACTCAGACAACAACAGGAAGCGTACCAGCAGCAGGCCCAAAACACGCAAATTAAATGTGCAACAGGCAACCGACTTATTTAGTCCAGAAAGTCAAAAGTTTTCTGACAAAATAGACAGCTAGCAAGCCAACATTAACTGCAGTGTTTAATGCTTCATTTACTCCCTGACAAGAGTTGGCGATATAATTTATTTCTTGAAGAGTCATCACCTAGATATTTTGTATCTTGTTTTTGTATATATACCTCCCCATAGAACGTATTTGGGTTGGTTGGTTGATATTCCTCATTCTGGACTTGCGCTATATTTTTGAGAAGCTCTATAATCAAAGGCTGCTGGAATGCTTTGGATGAAGAATTGACTGTTGTGTTATTAATGGTTAAAGAGTGACTGTGGAATTCCTGTGCTACTACATGGCTCAATAAGTTTTTCTACCTCTGCTTGCAGTTTTCATATGTTTATGCACAATTGTGTTACCATCTAAATAGCAAGAAAAAAGAATAGCTTAGGTTTTTCTGGACTGCACCCTATGCTCAGTTCCTGTTATTTCTATATGTTTTCCTCAGAAATGGTTATGAATATGCATACTTAAATGATCATGTTTACCCTATTTCTTTCACATATGACTGTTTTTTAGGAATTCTTTACTGCTCCTAGACAAACTTTCATCCACCTTCCCTCTCTGTTAGCTAATGAAAGATTCTTAGTTGCCTTTCATCTTTGACCTTCATTCCATCTTTATTCCAACCTGATATTGTTCTATGTGTAGCTATCCTACTCTATCTTCCTCTTGTGACCAAGAAAACGCAACAGCAAGCCCTAATCCATGACTCCATGCCCAATGGTTTGAACTTCTCACACTATGCATCCCAACTTTGCTTGAAAACATCTCCTTCCCACCAAAATCAAAACAAAACCTTTGTACACCATAACTAGTCTAAAATCAACCCAAAACAAAGTTAAATCATAAAGAGAGAGCCCTCTCTGACTGCAGGTAGGCTAGGACCTGCAGCCCAAATATTGGTTTGTGGTTACCTCGGCCGTATCCCTTAAGGAGCCAAGGGACAACCTGAGTGATAACATCATTGGCGACCATACTGGGGAGCGAACCAATTTTTGCAAATTTCTGTCTGTTCCTTAAAGCTACAGATGAAGCCTGAATGTCTGCCAGGAAGCATTTGAAACTTTTCTCGCTTTGCATCTACAGGAGTAAATAAAAGCTGCTTCTGTGAATCTTCATGCTAGTTTTACGCTACAGATAGCTGTTCCAAAAATTTGATTTCTTCCTTACTAAATTCCAAAATTTTCTTACAAAAATACCAAAAACAAATTCGGAAGTTGGCTCCAAAGAGGAAAGCTCATTATACCAGGTCAAATCCTGACCCAGATCCTCCAGCTGTTTTTGAAAATCCTAACTTAATCCCAAAGATCCTTAGGAAGCAAGAGGAACAAGAACAGTTTGCTGATTCAAGCCCTGAAATAGTTCAGCAAAACTATATTCCGACCCCTGTTAAACCTTCAGTTCATCCTCACACTGCTCCTTCTTCTCCTTCTTCCTCATCCACCTCTCAAAGCACATTCCCCACACCTCCATCCACTGCACAAATTTCCATTGTTGTCCCTGCTTTCCCAGCTATTCCATTCATTCCTGTTGTCCCAGTGAGCACTGTCAATATGGAAAATAGATATGCCCCTTTGTAGCTCCCTGCAAATCCAGGGGCTATGCCTCAGGATTACCAAAGTAAGATCACTTATTTTGATGGTACTGGTACATATACTGCCCTACAGCATACAAAGAAAATGCAAGATTACTTTGAGAATTATGAGATAGATGATGATGGTGTGAGAATGAAAATCCTTGTCCAAAGTCTAATGGGTGAAGTAAGAACTTGGTTTAGAGCACTCACTGCAAATTCCATAGCCAACCCGAATGCTCTTTACCAATCATTTCTCGACAGATGGGAAAAGAAGAAAGATCCACTACACATTCTATCTGAGTATGACACAATAAAAAGAGGACCACAAGAAACTGTCCTAGATTACTGTGCAAGATTCAACAATGTTTACAATGCCATCCCTCAAAACCTTAGACCTCCACCTGACTTAGCCTTAATCAAATTCCCTGATGGATTTGATTCTGATATGGCATATCAACTGAGGGAAAGAGCCCCGCCAACCTTAGCAGACATGCAAAACATAGCTGTTAGTGTAGAGGCAAACCTTATTGCTAAAAGAAATCGGGCAAGAGCTGAGAGAAGAACTACTTTTAAAGAAGAACCTTCGGCATTTGAACAAAAATTGGATGCAATAATCAAAGGTATGGACAGACTTGGGGATAGAGTGGAAACCATTGAGAGAAAATCATCATGGGAAGGTCAACCAAGTGCTGCTAGAAACCCAAACTTTAGAAAGAATCAAAATCCAAATGTTGGAAGGGCTGGTCCTGATCAGAACATCAGACCTCCTTTTCAAGAAAATTATGCCGAGGCCTCAACATCTAGTGAACCAACAGAGGACCCTCACATCAATTTAATGGGTTTGGATGGTGAACACCAAGTCTTTTTAACACAAGAGGATCAAGAGGCCCATAATTGCAACCAATTTCAAACCAAATCAGGAGAATCATTTGATTTTAGAGAAGGCTATGATGCAGTAGTTTATGAGGTACATAAACAGTACAAATTAAGGAGAAGAACCATAGATGTGCCAGAAACGAGCAAACCAAAGGATGCTAAATAGCCAAAGAAAGCAAAAGACAAAGCTGTTCTCCCAGAATCCTCTGATAAAACAGACCAACACCCAAGAGAAGTTACTGTGGAGGATATATCAGACGAACAACCCTCTAAAAATCAGCCATCCTCATCGCTCCCCTCAAAAGTAAGTTCAAACAGCATTCCTGAAAATAAATTCAAAACAGATTCAACTCAAAATCATACCCATGATGAAGAAAAGGTCACTCAAAATTCAGCTGAGAAGGAAAAATCTGCTGCCCATAATACAAAGACTCAGATAGAGAAACCCTTCAACTTGGAAATAGAAATAAGTAAGCTGAAGATAGCTGTTCCTCTTTCTGAATTGGCCAAACATGAAGTGTATAGACAACAAATCAATAGGTCACTCCAAATATCAGACGATAGGGATGCTGTGAATGTTCTAGATGATCAACCTAAATTACTGTTTGGTCCCGAGGTTAATGGAAAGATAGCAAATGGAGGAGTTCCACCCTCTTATGTCAGCTTAAACATTCATGATAAGGTGTTACACATGCAATGTTTGATTCCGGAGCTTCACACAACCTAATGCCCAAATCTGTGATGGAAAAACTAGACCTAGATATCACCAGACCATACAAAGATTTGTTCTCATTTGATTCAAGCCAAGTCAGGTGTTTAGGCCTAATTAAAGATTTATGTGTTTCCCTGGTCCAATACCCAACCAAAACGATTCTAATGGATGTGGTGGTAGCTGATATTCCACCCAAATATGGCATGCTCTTATCCAGATCATGGGGGGCCAAGCTCCAAGGATCCTTGCAACTAGACATGTCCTATGCCACTATTTCAGTCTTTGGGCAACCAAAGAGATTATACCAAGAAACACTAATGAAATACATGGTGAGTAGTCAAGAAAAGCCCCAAAACTTCCCCATCTACTCAATACATTTTGATATGGACTCATTCATCTTATATAATGCTGATATGTGTACCAAAATTGATGCCAAATTACTTGTAGCTGCACACACAGAGGGTTTGAATGAACAATCTGCTGCTCAAAATCAAAAAATTGTGGATATGATTGATACAACAAAGGAAAATGATACATCAAATGACTTACAAGAACCCAATCTGCCCATGGTACAACGTTCTAAAACTCTCAATGCAAACTTTGATCATGAAACCCTATGGTATTTAGAGTTTGATGGATCTGTAAACAAATTAGGAGCAGGGGCAGGGGTTTGGATTCACAACATGCAAAATGACCAGGCTGAAGGTCATGCATATAGGTTAAACTTCAGATGCACAAACAATATGGCCGAGTATGAAGCCCTCTTGTTAGGTCTCAAACTCATCAAAAACCTAGGTGCAACCAAAGTCTCAATTTTAGGGGATTCAGATCTGATCATACAACAGATGAAGGGAAATTTTGTCACAAATGATCTTAGGTTGAGGGCTTATAGAGGAGCAGCCATTCAAATACTTGACACCTTCTCAGAATCTCAGTTAACTAAAATTTCCAGAAAGGTCAATCTACATGCACATAGCTTGGCAACCTTTGCCAGCACATGTAAGCTACCTTTTAAACCCAACCACAACTTCACTGCGGAAATCAAATATAGGCCTGTTGTCCCTGATAATGTCAAAAATTGGCAGATCTTTGAAAATGATACACAGATAAATAACTTCCTCACTTTGAAAGAGGAATTCTCCAACATGAACATTGATACAAGCACGGTGGAAGACCAACAACAAAAGCCCAAAATTGAACAATACATATTAGCTAAAACAACAAATCTGATGCTGCATCCAACTACTTTTGATCACAACAATGTGCAACAGCTGAAGCAAACATATTTTGATGAAATAGCTGAAGCAGAAGCTGAAGTAATTGATTTAAAAGACAATTTTCTGCCTCCAGGCTTGACCCCTTTGGAGGATTTGTTTGATTCAAAGGATATCTCAAGGAAACCAAAAATGCAACCACTCAATGTTGAGATTGAAGACTGTAACATTGGAACCATAGAAAATCCTAAAATGGTAAAACTATCCAAGGCACTACCCGCTGATCAGAAGTTGAAATACATTGACTTGTTCAAAGAGTTCCAAGATGTCTTTGCTTGGGGTTATGAGGACCTCAAGTCCTATGATACCTCAGTCATCCAACACACCATACCTCTGAAAGAGAATCAAAAACCTTTTAAACAAAAGCTTAGGAGAGTGAATCCAGTCCTCCTTCCCCTGATTGAAAAGGAAGTTAAACGTATGTACGAAGCTGGGATCATTGCTCCAATTAGGTTCTCAGAGTGGATATCAAATCTAGTGCCTACTAGGAAGAAGACCGGAGAAATCAGACTGTGTGTTGACCTAAGAAACTTGAACAAAGTCTCTCTCAAAGACCATTACCCCTTACCAAAAATGGATCATATCCTGCAAAGGGTAGTGGGAGCCTCTAGGATTTCACTGTTAGATGGGTTCTCGGGATTCAATCAGATTTTAGTACACCCGGATGACCAAGACAAAACTGCCTTTACAACTCCTTGGGGAACCTTTAAATATGTCAAAATGCCTTTTGGGCTTAAAAATGCAGGGGCCACTTTTCAAAGAGCAATGGACATAGCCTTTGCCAAAGAAATCCATGATTTCATGGTAGTCTACCTTGATGATCTCACTGCCTTTTCAAAATCAGACCAAGAACACTTAGAACATTTAAGGCAAGTGTTTCTAATTTGTAGAAAATATGGCATATCTTTGAATCCAAAAAAATCATTGTTTGGCCTAGAGGAAGGCAAGCTCCTAGGTCATATAATCTCAAAAGATGGCATTAGGATCGACCCAGACAGAATTCAAGCTATCCTTCAAGTGCCCCATCCGAGAAACATCAAAGAACTACAAGGCTTTCTAGGGAAGATTAACTTTTTGAGAAGATTCATTCCTAATCTGGCTGAGCTCATAAGACTATTAAACAATATGCTGAAGAAATATTCTAAAGTCAAGTGGACCATCGAAGCCAAACAAGCCTTTGAGGACATCAAAAGAGCTTTGACAAATACACCAGTCCTCACAAGTCCCAGGTTTGACAGAGATTTTATCATTTTTTCCTTTGCATCTGAGCACACAATTGCTGTTGTCCTATTACAAAAAGATGACCAAGGATGTGAGAAACCCATTGCCTTCTTTAGCAAAGCTCTTAGGGATGCTCCCTTAAAATATCAGATTATGGAAAAGCAAGCATATGCCCTGGTAAAGGCCATCAAAGATTTCAGAATCTACATTCTATACTCTCATGTGATTGCCTATGTCCCAAATGTTGTGGTTAAAGACATTTTAACCCAAGAAGGAATTGAAGGCAAAAGGGGCAAATGGATTGCCAATATCTTAGAATACGACATTGAAATCAAGCCTACAAAACTGATAAAAGGACAAGGGCTAGCCAAACTGATGACCGAAACCAATTTCCAAGCCCTTGACATCAATGAACTGGACAACGAAGAGGAGATGGCGACTCCATAGATCAACCAAGCCTTTTTACAATCCCCGTGGTATGCTGACATATGTTTTGTATTGTTAAACTTGCAAGCTCCTCCAGGGTTGTCCAGAACCAAAAAGAGATTCTTGAAAATGAAAGCATCAAAGTTTTGTATTACAGACAGTTCTTTGTTTTGGAGAAATCATGAAGGAATTTTACTTAATTTCCTAATATTGGATGAAACTGACAATGTCCTCAAGGAATTTCATGCAGGTGACTGTGGGGGACAGTTATACTGGAAATCAACAACTGATAAAATGCTAAGGGCTGGATTTTATTGGCCCTCATTGTTTGCTGATGCGAAAAAAAATTGTAATGTCTTGTCATAAGTGCCAAATTTTTGAAGGCAAGAGGAAGTTGTTACCTTTACCACTTAAACCTATTTCAACTAAAAGATCCTTTCAGCGATGGGGTCTAGACTTCATTGGCAAAATTCACCCTTCATCCTCCGGCCAACATAGGTGGATTTTGACTGCCACAGACTACTTTACCAAATGGATAGAAGCCATCCCATGTAGGCAGGCCAATGACTCAATCATTATGCAGTTTTTAGAAACCAACATCTTGTCAAGGTTTGGCTGTCCAGAAAAGATCATTACAGACAATGCTGCAGCTTTCAAATCCAAAAGAATGATCAACTTCTGCCATAAGTACCATATTACCTTAGGCCACTCCCAAAACCTATTACCCTCAAGGCAATGGCCTAGCTGAGTCCTCCAACAAAAGCCTCATGAACATCATCAAAAAGGTCTTGGAGGAGAATAAAAAGAATTGGCACAAGAAGATGGTAAATGCACTATGGGCAGACAGATTGACCACTAAAAGATCCATTGGTACAAGTCCATATGAACTAGTTTATGGAATGGAGGCAAGATTCCCTTCATCTGTGGGAATCCCTGTAATCAAGTTGCTGCAAGAAATACAAGCAGAGCCTAATGATATTCAAAGAAGGATCAATCAAACCATTCACTTGCAGCAAACAAGAGAGGAAGTGTATCATAGAACCCAAGTACTGCAAGAGAAGCTGAAAAAGATGTTTGAAAAATAACCAAGGCTGAAGATTTATTCATAGGAAACAAAGTGTTGAGATGGGATTCTAGGAGAGAAGAAAAAGGGAAACATGGAAAATTTGATTTTTTGTGGAAAGGACCTTATGTCATTCATGCTATGCAAGGTAATAACACATATTTTCTGAAGAGTTTGGATGGCTCAAATACTGAAGAAGGCCCAATTAACGCTCGAATGCTCAAGCACTACTTCGATACCATGCAATCAACATGACATCACTCTATAGTGTGCATAAATATCTATAATTCCAGCATTTTTATTTTACACGGTTAGATAAGGAACTAAAGACAGCAAATTTTGAAGAAAAACAGGGAACTGCACCATTTTTTGATATATATTATGACTATATCATATGAAACCAAGAAAAGCACTGGTGAAGGCTAAAGATGATGATGAGTACTCAGAGAAACCAACAAATACAGAGCTGTAATTTTACAAGCAGAGCAGCTCAAAGGGTACTTCACACAGGTTACAAGAATTCAGGTCAATGGTCCCTAACAGAAGGAAGGTTCAGATTGTAGCAAGAATTGAAAAATAAGGCAATCTGACCCACTGTTCTTGTCTTTTCATTTGGAAAAGCCATCCCCAAGTGGAGCCACTGTTAGGTTCCTATACCAATAGGTTTCATTTTTCATGATTAACAGTGGAAGTGCCAAATATGTTCATCTTTTCAGGCTGCAAAGGTTCCATATTTTGTAAAAGGTTATTAGTGAAAAGTTAAAAAATGTGAAGAGGGTATGCCCTAAAAGAATTATCAAAGAGCAAAAAGAGTAAATTGGTCAGAAAAAATGATAAAAATGAACCCCAAAGAAAGACCAGGAAAGTGGCTAGTTCAAATGCCACTGCTAGTTTGATGGATGGCCCAACAGTTCAATCTGGACCATGCCATGGTTTAAATTGCTTGTTCTAGACTAGAGAATGAATATCTGTCCAAACAGTTCAAGCTTGACAGATCAGTAGCTAGGTAGAGA